>JANFOE010002747.1:0-88845 GCA_025667525.1 Glebionis coronaria
TTAGCCAAGAGCCCATATAGGTCATGAGGTATCAACATTCATGAATACTTAGAGGGGTGATCTAATCATGCAATTAGAGGGGTTGCCCCTAATTATACTGGTCTAGGTAGGAGGGATCAGCTCTAATGTGAAGGATGTAAGGCACACACCGCATTCACCATGAAAATCCTGACTGAAAACATGTAACTAGGATGCACCCATACGCCCCACATGACAATATAAATAAATGGCCAAACTAAAGGGACGCCACGAGCAATCACTTCGTCGTAGGGAAGTCATAACACTGGTGCCTCTAGTGTTATGGTTATGGTACCTCCATAACTAGATGAACTGACATGCATGTATATAGCACATGCATTTAAAATATAACATAAGAATTCAAAACATATAAAATAACTGCGGGAAAACAGATGGCTGCAAACGGGGAATCCGAATCAAACATACGAAGTAATGTCCATACTAAAGGACGAAATATCCGTACCTTATGTCCAGTAGTGAAGCTAGAATGGAAGCTGCACGATCTACTCCGACTTCACGGATACTACATAAATAAGGGAAGTGTATGAGTTGTCTGATTACTGAGTGTGTTACTGGTTCTGTGTGTTCATAGCTTATTTTATATGTTCTTGTTATGTTTTACTGATTTAAGTGTTATCTTGTATTTTTACATATATTCTGATTATGTATTTCATGTATTCTTGTATTATTATACTTGTAGTGTCTTAACATGTCACTTTCTAAAATAGTAGATTTCCGAAAATAGAAAGTTTTCAAAAATAGTAAGTTTCTAAAAATAGAAAGTTTCCAAAAATAGAAATTTCCCAAAAATAGAAATAATCTTGATTTATAAGTCCAAAATATAAGCTAGTGCTTAATAATCATAATTCATAAGTCATGATGATATACTAGTAAAGTTTATTAATTCAATTACTTAGGCTAAAATATGATTATTAATTAATAAGGATAAGCATGGTTTATTAATTAATAATATGTAATGGTTAATTTAATAAAACTTTACCTTATACAATTAATGAAACTAAACATTATTTTTATTTTAATTAAATCAAATAAATACTTAGGTTATGACATGGATTATTAATTTTAATAATATAACCTAAGTCATGATTTTAATTAATTTAATTAATAGTTCATGTAAATTAATTAATTTATTGATTAACCAAATGAAAATCAAATTTTAAATTGTACCCGAGCCCCAAAACCCGAGACAAAAACGAAACACCCAAATCCACCACCACAGCTGGCGGCTGGGTGGTTAATGTTAGTGACCAAGGTTTAAAACCTTGCTGCCGGTTGCCAATGCCTTTGCAGGGTTCCCACTGGCTGAGGTCGCGTCCCCCTGCTGTGACAAAAATACCCACCGAGACCTTGGAGGGTCTCGGTTCCCACTTTTGATCCCTTCCCCCTGTTTCGGGACCCGTGGCTTGCGGTTGCCCAAAACCAAACACCACCGCCCCTCAAAGGGTTGTGACTGGTGGTTTAAATAAGCCACCGAGACCTTGGAGGGTCTCGGTTTGTGTGTCGCCTAACCAAAACAACCCGACACACCCGGATCTTGTTTAATCTATTAACATAACATGTTTTTAATCTATGTTCTTAAAGATTCATGAATTAATAAACATAACTAAAATAACATTTAAGGTTTGATTAATACCGAATGCGTGATTGAAATAAGGATCAAATTACGAACACGTACACGTAATTATCCAAGATCAAAAAACCAAAAAAATCACCCTTGTGTCTTAGTGGCTGCCGCGGCTAAGGAAAAGAAGAAAGCTAGGGTTTTGATTTTTTTCTTGATAATCAACTAATCATAATTCCCCTGGTGATTTTAGTTACTAGTTCGTTTACAAAATGGGTCGGGCCATAAGGCCCCTTTCCTTCTTGTTGCCGCGGCTAAACACAAGCCCAACACCAAACAATACAATTTTCGTGACTGAAATATTATTTGATGTATTCGTGTTTAATGTCGTGTATTAATATTATACATAATAGTTTACTATGTATTCATAATATACATAATACAGTGTTCATGACACGTGTCGTATGTTATTAATGGAAAGCTTTAAATTAGTCGTGTTTTCATGTGTTTACTGTTCATGGTATTTTATGCGGATTTTACAACTCTTCCCCTCTAAAAGAATAATTCGTCCTCGAATTAGAGATACGATAATCTGGAGAGGACATGGGCGTACATGACTATAAAGGACATGGAACATGACGTGACTGAAAAGAACATATATGACTTATGGACGGAAAAGAGGATAGAAAGTCCGGATGGACTCCTCCGTTCGAAGTGGCTTCCCGCCCGGGACGGTTCCTCTACAAGATCTTGACGAAGTAAAGATCCTGGTCATCATGACCCTGACTTGACAATACGTAAAAGTTTCTAATTCATCAACGTAAGATAAATCCTTACGAATCTGCTCGAGTGGGTAGGAAATAACGTGCTAGGTTAGATGAACGTTACGATGCCAAATAACCGGAATATCTGATGTTAGCAACGTCTGAGTAACGATGCGTTAGTCATACTGAAAAGTAATACGTGAACAATTGTGAACGTGATACGTGAACAATTGTGAACGTGATACGTGGAGATATGGTGAATGTAATATGAGAAACATTTGGTGGACGATGATACGTGCAACATATTGTGAACGTGATATGAGACACGTGGAATGAACATGACAAGTGAAACATATCGTGAACATGAGATAACTGAGGAGGTCACGCCAAACGATACGAGATGAGACGTAAAATGTGACGTGAACCGTCAGTCTGAGGATGGAAAGTTTATTAACTTGCGTCTGGTCTCTCAGCTTCCTGCAAAACTTTCCAGTACGAAATGTGAAACATAAATCGTAAGCTAGAATACGATCATGAACGTGAACAGTGTCATGAACATGAGTGCGAAGGCAAATCGTAAAATTGAACAAAGACGTGAACGTAATAATGGACACGAATGTGAACCTTTATCTGATCTGGTAGCCGAAAGAGTGCCAGGCCATCGTAAGATCCTTGGCTGAAAGATGTCCTGATAACTTGCTAAGTGTGAAATTCTTGCAGATGGAAGAGGGTATGCAGACTTGGTCAAACTGTTGACACAACCGAGATAACATCATGCTCCTTCTGAGCCCGCGGTAGTCTGGTGACAAAATCCATGGAGATCTTGTCCTACTTCCATTTGGAGATTTCTAACGGTTTGAATAACTACTAGCATGTTGGTGTTCTATCTTAATCTGCTGGTAAGTCAAGCATTTAGATATGAACGTAACTGCATTTTGTCTCATGTCGCTTCACCATAATGTGGTTAGAGATCATGATACATCTGTAGAAACTGGGTATATGAAGGTTTAGGAAAACTATGAGTGTCAGTAAATTAGACCTCTCTTAGTGTATGATCCTCTGGAACACATAATTTAGTGTAGGATTTTCTCCTTTACGCATAATCTTAGTCATGGTAAAACTTAACCGTGAGGAGCAATGCGATTCAGAATGTAACTGAAATCAACCAAAATTTGTACTTGGGAAAATTTTAGTGTGAAATTTCTTTTGTCGTAGAATTTGTAACATAATACGAAGAATGGTCTTCATGCTCTTCTCTAGACTTAGAGAAGGTCAGAATGTTAGCGATGAACAAAATGATGAACTTGTCCAGAATTCATGAAAATTCGATTTATCAAATCCATAATTACAGATGGGCATTCGTGAGACCAAAAGTCACAAACATGAATTCATAATGACCATATGAGTGCGAAGAGCAATTATGGAAATGTCCTGCTCTTTCCCTCGTAATTGTTGGTATTGTGATTGTAAACTGGTCTTGGAAAATGTTGAGAGTCTGGTAGTTGATTAACGCGTCATCAATACGTGGAGTAGGATAACGGTTATGGATTGTGATTTGTTTAGATTTTGACGAAGATCGAGATATAAATCTCATGCTACCGTCCTTCTTGTTTTTACAACTCCTCGAGCTCGATGCCGAGATTTACTTCACGAATGGGTGGTATATCTGGTAGTTCTTCTGGGAATGCATTTGGGAATACTGAAACAATTGACTGGTTATGAATAGAGGAAACTTCAGAAGTTCATATAATGAATGGTAGCTAGAAATCTTCGTAGCCATAGAAAAATTAGTAAGCACTTACTTGTAAGGTAGATGGAATTTATACATATTTTCCTGGTGGAAAACCATGATGAATGTAATCAGGACCCTGAACGTCTCTGAATACGATCTGGTATGAATGGAGATCAATCGTAGCACCATATACCGCTAACCAGTCCATACTCAAAATCATATCGTACTCGCAGTTGTCCAAGGAAAGTGCATTAGCAAGAAGGATCTTGTCGTCAAACTGAAGTGAAAGCCTTTGTACACATGGGTGATACATCGTTGTCTTTTATGGACGTGGAATGTATGTAATTGTGAGCGAGAAATGAAAGTGTTATGTCCTTACACGAAATAAACGTGGCAGATCTCACTGAATGTGTTTCGTTCGTCTCACCAAAACGAACACTGCGTGTCCAAACTTGAACATATACACCAGAGATGGTACTGATATTTCTAATGATTTGTTTCACATATGACATAATAGAATAAGTATACCCCTTTGAGGGTACCTTGAATCACTGAAGTCTAGATTAGAAATTATTTGTGAGGCGTGTGTCTTGACGGATGTCTTGACATGTGTCCTCGGATATATGAAAAGGAATCATAATGAAAATGGTGGTTAAAATGACAGAATTGGCGGATCGGCTGGACTACTGACCTTTGTGCTTCTGGTTACGTCCGTTATCGGAGTTTCTGTTGTTATTGCAAAGTATTTGTTGTCGCGGTAGTTGTCACTACCTCCTCGTCTGTCAGTTCCATGACGGTCATTATCATGACCGTGATTCATGTAGCTATTCAGCTGAGTGACCGGTTGGTATCGGTTCCCACTCATATGACTGAAAAGACAATTAAATGGCAAGTGACATACAAGTGACAGAATAACGACATGGAAATGAAATGACATCGTCTGGTGGATGAAGTATATTTTCTGTCTGGTCATTCCGATCTATCGGCTTCGTCTTTGTCTCGTAGGATCTTCAGGTATGTGAGCAACAACCACATTAGCAACAACATCTTGTAGAGTTCCCAATTTCTAAGCAACTTCAACATCTTGTAGAATCTCCAATTATGCGCAACATCAGCATTTCTAGAATATCGGCAAGTGGAATCCGTCTAGGGTGATTAAGAACGCCTAGCGAATACCCATGGAGTATTGTAAGTGAAATACTCATGGATTGCGGTACGTGTAGTACAGATGGAATACGGTACATGGAGTACACGTGGAATGTGGTATGTGGAGTACATATGGAGTGTGGTACATGGAGTATGTGACAATCCGTCAATTTATGGTCGATATTTTATTCTCAAGTATTATTTAAAATCTTTATTTTAATGTTATATTATGAACTCACTCATTTTTGGGAAGAAATTTGGGTTTACGTCTTAAAGTAGTATCGAACTCTACTTTACCTGCTTACGTTTACATACACCGTTTTTGGCGACAGTCCGACATTTCAGGAAATAAATTTATTCTCGAATATTATTTTGGAATTTTAATTTGTGTTGGTTCATAAACTCACAAATTTACGGGAAGAAATTAGGACCTACGTGCATAATTTAACGTCTTTTATGATTAAACCGGAAACCCTAGGTTTACGTATTTACGCTTTTGTGCTGCGTTTTTTATGATATAATTTTTAGTAGATTCGTTTTGTGCCGTTGATTCATAATTTATAAAAACATTTTTCATAAATCGACCCAAGGGCACGTAAATCGAGGAAACTAGAATCGAGGAGTACCCGTAAAATAATAGAGATGAGACAAGTATACACTTGTCCCACCCCCTCACCATGGGCGGCAAGATAAACCACCAACACCCTTTGGTGTCATTTTCTTAGCCAAGTGTAGGACACATGTCCTTCTCATTTGACCAAAACCATCCAAACCTTAAAACAACCAACTCAAACCATTTACACACACTTGATACATGCAAACAACTCCAATCTCTCTCTCTACTCTCTCCTATGCCGTCCCATAATCACCATAACACCACCACTATAAAAAAAAATCTAGCCATAAACAAAGGCTATCATCAACATATGTTTTAGCCTAGTTGAAGTTATGAAGATTGGAGGTGATCTTAACAACTAGAAAGGAGATTTCATGAAGATCAAGGGCTGATTTTTGAAAAAGTTCAGTTGCTTGGAGATTTCCAAAAAGGATCTTGCTAAGTTCATGAGGTTTGGTGTCAAAACCAAGCCTTGTTCTTCCAAAATCTCAACCTTTTCATCACTTTGGTGGTATAGAGATTGTTTCTTCCTATCCTCTTGTTATTTTGTAAAAGTAATCATGTATTTTCATTATAAATGTATATGTATATGATGATGAATGATGATCAAAATATTATGTAGGGATTTTGTGTTAATAGATTTGGTTAAAAACACTAAAATCTACATGACAAGATGTTAAAATCATGGTTAAATTTATAGACTGTATAAAACAGTAAGTAACCATATGATAACTTGGTAAAATGACTTGGATTATTGAAATATACAGTAAGATATATGATTTTTACATGTGTCAGGAGTTGGCCACTCAATGGAATCAATAAAATGAGCAAGATATGATCAAAATACTATTAAGGTTCAAATCTGTATAGTCTATTTTGGACGAATTATTAGGGATACTTAGAGGATGATTGAGCAGTAGCTAAACGGGAGTTATTTGTAGCATATATTATATAGTTTGTTCAGCCCAAATTTTAGCTTCTATCTCCTTGTAGAACTCAAGTTATGACAAAAAAGGTGAAAGTGACTTTGATAATCAAATTTGGAAATAAAAGTATATAATATAAAATGAGCACTCAAGCAATACTATTATAAAATACATATGTAAAACCCACTAAATAATAATAAGTAGTATAAAATAAGTTATATACTTTAATAAATAAGTATGTCATTTTTATAAAAATACAAACTCAAATGTTTTCTAAAGTTATAAAACTATATATAAGTTTTACGTCTTTTCGGCTAAAAACCAAAAGATTAACGTTTTCGCCAAATAAAACTTAGACGGTCGGACCCGTCTAATGTAACATTTTTATAAACTCATATACTGATATGAAGACCTATTTGACAAGTAAAAACCGATAAACCCGAGCTTTATAACTTAGGGACCATAATGGGCCAAAGTAGCCTTATTGGACCACTAGCCAAACTAATTTGGCTTAACACAAATGGACTTACTCATGGGCTTAACCTACTTGGGCCCAAAATATGAGTATAGGCCTGGTATTAAAGTATAAATGGGCTAATATAATGCATTGGACTTTTAATGGGCTTATTGGGCCTTAATATGTAAATGGATTAAAACTAGTGTAACTAGTCTAAAATAATCAACACATAACAACTATAAGGTTGTATGAAGAGATAAAGACCCACTTGATCATCATGATACTTATGATATCATCATATATACATAGCCATTGTTTTTATAAATTCATTGGACAAGACTCTAAGACGAGTATTATTTGTCTAGGTTTCCGTGATCGAGGCACGTACCATACGTCCTAATTGCCGATAACCCGCCTTCCCACACCAATGTGAGTTCATAGCCTCGCACTCTTTTAAATATTTTATGAAATGTTTTATAAACCCGCGAGGGAGATAACATGTTAGTTTTTATAAAAATAGGACACCAGTTGTCCCGATTATTTGCTTATTAATATGGACCCGAATGATTATATGACGCGATGAATGAAATGAAATGGATTATTATTAGTTAGGTTATGTCACTAAAAGTCCCATTAGCATGAATAGAGAACTACCGGGATTTGGTAGACGTTTATGCATATAATAGTACTATTTGGGGAAGATCACCCCAGTTCGCGCCTTGACGGTTGATCCCCGTCGTGCCACATTGATTGGTAAACGAATTTATGTATGAGAAGATTTATATAAGCGTGATTATTGTGAAGACACGCTGTTTTAGATGGGCAAAAGGAATTACGGGTTAGCTACCCGTTGTTTGTTATAGTAAGGTAGCAATGTCATGCGGCATATAATAATCCAATAACGAAAATACTGATATACGCATTGAATTATAATATATTGCCTGACTAGCAATACGGGGTCTTATTACGGATATTATGTTCGAGTTTTGGTTTTACATAACCATTTTCATATAACGGTTTTTATTTAACTCTATACAACATTATAAAACGTATTGTATGATGTTTTTGCGACAATGGTTCGTATAATGGTTTTGAAGGCAAAAGCCTATATTATGATTTACGACAAAGATTTGTATAAAATGTCTTTGGCTTATTTTATAGCCTACGACAAGGATTTGTACAAAATAATTTTCGGTAATAATTATATACCGGTGATATATTAATGGTTTTTACCAAACTCTATGAATTCACTCGACGTTTTCGATGACTTTTTAACATGTTTTATCTCAGGTACTTGAAGGTAATTCTCGGGAAGACGACAAGAATTATGGCCCGCATTCAAATAAAATTTCCATTCAAATGCTTTGTAAATTTGTATGACATATTATGACCTGAGGACCTATGTAAATTGATATTTATGAATGGAAAATGCTTTATTATTCAACGACACGATTTTTAAGCGTTGTCTATGATTTGAGTAATGTGCTATCCCGTAACACCAACGACTCTTTCGCTGAACTAAAGTATGAATATTTGGGGGTGTTACAGTTTGGTATCAGAGCTCTCGTTATAGAGAACGAAAGATTTTTAAAACCAAGGTTTTGAATAAAACATTTCAAAATCTTTTAACCATAAATATTTTTAAATAAATATTTTTAGCAAAATGTTTAAAAATCTTTTGACTGTAACAGTGCCGAAGAATTCCGGAGTTACCGACAAGGCCATACTGAGAAGTGTTATTTTAATATATATATATATATATATATATAACTTGGATTATATATATATATGTTGTAATTTGATTACATGATTGTTTGATGATTATTTCAATACGTATACGAGATATTTATACGACGTAGATTGTCACAAGGAACCCTAACTTTCCTAGCAAATTAATCGAAGCTATTCCTGTAGGAAATCTAGCTATTCTAGATCTAAGCCAAGTTGTGGATGTTTATGATCCCAACAAAATGGTTGATATTTGTAGAAATGTTGACAGTATTTGATTGTGATCTTGAAGAAGAATTGGCGAGATTAAATCTGATATCGATGTCATGACGATCTTTCCTTATAGAGTGGAGTTTGACAAAACCTTACCACCTAGAAAGGTGTCATCTGATTCGGTGTCACCTAATTCTTAAATTTGAAATCGAAAAGGTGAATATTGCACTTGAGGCTGTCATTGGAGCCTTTACCCAAAAGCCTCATGCCACTAGTACCTTTCCGAGAAGTCTAATTGAATGTGTGAGTCATTTCATACTAGTGACTCATTCGATAACTATTGTTGTAAGAGCTATAGGATTGGAAATTAAGTGTTGTTCATATCGAGCTTTTATTGCCCTTTCAAGTTCTAAGAATAAGGTTGAAAGTTTTGGAGAATGAGGTAGGATATCGCATTTAGTATAAGTTGATTGAAACTTAAATAAAGTATAATTTAACTCGTATGGAATATGAGATTGTTAAGAGGAAGTCATTAAGTCCTGTGTTTGAATTATAAGGTTTTAAATGATTGTTGGTTTGTGTTAAGGGTTGTTCCTAGACCATTGTCCAATGACGAGGATGCCTAGTGTCGAAGAAATAAATTGAAGAAATCTTCTTCTGAATTGGGACCGATGGATCTTCCGCGACAGGTGGAACACTTAATGACTCTTGTAGATTAGTATTCATTATGGTATCTTTTAAAATCCCTAACTTAACTGAGACATCAGTGGTAGGATGGGTCCTTGAAATTGTATGACATGGCGACACACAATGTGTTACGGTACAATTTTTGACTTGTTTGTGATTAATGAAAGGACTATCTTTGATTGCTAAATTCTACAATAGATGTTATCTATCTTTTATTGCTTCATCCTAATGTTAACATTAGTGATGCAACCGTTGAGCAAGTACTCATTTCGGATAGAGATGTGTTGTAGATTCTTCTCTTTATATTCCCGAGTGCCATTGAGGTCATGAACCTCATGAATATTTGGCTAAACTCGTTTTCTATCATATCGTAGTTAATTCTTGGTGAACAACTTTTCATCACTCTTTTGCAGATCACTCATTGTTTTTATAAGTTAAAACTGTATTCCTTGAGAAAATGTTTTGAATTTTCATCACCATATGGATTATTTAAAGTGAGACTTATAAATAATCATTATCGAAATAAAGTTGTTTATGAAACACCTTGGAAAACTTAATTGTTTCCATAACAAAGCCCATGTCTGTAAATTCATTTTAAATTAAGCATGAATATATATAATTTAAACATGATGACAAAGTTTTGACGAACTGAGTATTGCATCGTTAATCCTAAAATTTTATATAGTTGCGCGCCTACGTACAATTTGGAAGGGACCATGCAAGACTGATTAGTAGTCACCATGAAATTATTAATAAACATTACATTTTCTTTGTAATTGTGAAAAATTGAATTTTTATGAGATCTACAAGAAGTGCAAAATAGGGACATATTGTTAAGGACACCTACATATGTGCCCGTACCATTTATTTTTCTGAATCAAATTTACTCATCTGTGGATATTGTCTTAATTGACAATTGATATTCCCTTCTTGTCCAAATTCTCTCAGGGTAAGATTCTTTGGAAAAGTATCTAATTATCGAGTGTTGACACCCGACTGGGTGTATTGACGTTCTTATCATTTCTTTTGATTAGATTTCATTTGAATGACCTGGGTAACGATCCGAGGAGCTTTCGAATGCGTACTCAATTCATGAAAACATGGGATATATTCATATTCATTACTGTTTTCGTCTGCATCTGATTTGAAATTCTATTGCGTAGATTATGCGTTGACCTTACTCTTTTAATAGTAGTTATATCTCTAGATATCCTTGAATTTGTGAAGGATTATGAGTTATTATTAGTCTTTTTAGAAGTTCACATCTTATCAACGGTAATGAAACTAGAAAGTTGGTAATGCCAGTAGAATGGATGATTGATTATGACATGATGTCATTGTCTTAATTGATGGGAACTCGAGTAGAATTCCCCCAAAAGATAAGATGTTGATTATCAAAGGTGATGTAAATAATTCCCGATGGGTGACCATATCCTGCATTTAGGCTTAAATTTTTACCATGAATGGTTATGAGTTAGTCATAGATCTTGTAATCTAGAAAGAACCTAAAGTAAATTTATTAAAGATGTTCCTGTTATCTGAAACTTTCGGAGGTATTTGCTGGTGAATTACCTAGACTTTCGCCATTAAGGCAAGTTGAATTTGGTATTGATTATATTCCCAGTGCAGCACCTATAACATGTGCACCATACTTCAACATCATCTGAATCAAAAAAGTTACCGTACAACTGAGAGAGTTGTCGGAGAAAGCTTTTATTTTACCAAGCTCGTCATCATGAAGAGCTATGGTATTATCATTCCTTATATTTGTTGATTACTGATGAGACTGCTTTTATACATAGTCTCATCGTCCAAATCGGGCTTAAAATGCATAAAATATCATCAAAACTGCCAAATATATGCTCGTGTTTGTCTCTTGTGTATTTTAGGTACGGATATTGAGGAAATGGCAAAAAGATCACAAGAATCAATCAAAAACGAACACGGGAAACAAAGCCGCACAATGAACCGGACCCAAGAATGGAATTTCCAAAAATGACCTTGAAGAATTGAAGATTGGCAACATTGGTCCCTTATTTTGAAGACTTGGCAATTTATACCCTTGCAATACTCTCTATTTTCATTTGGGTCCCTAAATTATCAAGATATTACATGAACAACCCTTGAAGATTGAAGGAATTGCAAAATTAACCCTTGTTAAAAGTTTGCAAACCAATTGGGCCAGAAGTGACAAGTGGAGCAAACTTATTTACAAAGGAAATGGGGTTTCTTGCTATTTATTACAAGTTGAAGACAAAAGGAAACTTGGGGGACTGTTTTTGCGAGACACACAAACCCACCACAACCAATCAAACTGCCACATCACACCCTCTACCCATCCCTCACCCAAAACGTGAACCCAACACACCCATGTGTTGGGTAGGGCCCTCCCCTGCACCCGTCACTTTCCCCAAACCCCAATACCCGACCATATCAATGGTTATGTGGAATTACTTGGTCCCACATGCTATATGAACGTCTCAAGATCACTTCATCCCAGCTGTAACATCACATGAAGCCACAAATTCAAATTTCAACTTTTGACCAAGGGCAAAAACGGATTTTCTCCATTTAGGGTTTCAGTTTATTATTTTTCTATTCAAGTAATCTAGATAGTTCTATTGTAGCCTATATAAGGAGAATGCAACATGTGCATACCCCTTGTTCCAGATTTTTCAAGTTTTTGTAATCCCTTTTTAAATTAAATAAAAGTTGGTATTTTCTTGTGTGAACTGTAATTCCTTTTTACCTTATTTTAAAAGTTGGTATAAGCTTGTGAAAAATCTGAGTTCCAATTATTGTTGATTGTGTTGAGTTTCATCAAATCCAGTTTTCAAAGATTTTTCTCAAAATCTTATTTCTTCTATTTTGCTCATAACTTACTGTTTGAATAAGCTAAAACCATTAAGCCTGATAAGCTTGTGGTTTGAGCTTATCCAAACTTGAAGTTTGGTCTTGGTTGTCTGTTTTGTGCAAGTTAAAAGCTAGAACAAACACCATCGTCATCATCATCTTGTTTTCAAACAGCCAACAAAGTTCTGCACAAGCCCGGGCTTGTTGGAGGTGGCTTTTTAGCCATTGTTGGACCTGGATTGTAGGTCCAACAAGGTAACATTCTTGCACCTTGTTTTAAGTTTCCAAAATTTGTGATTTATGTGATTTGGTTAAAATGCATGAAATCTGTTCTTTTGTTGATTTTATTGCTTGATATTGCTGAATTAGGGATTGTATGCATGTTAGAAGTTATTGTAATCAGTTTGGTTTGGATTTGACTTGATTTGGTTTGAAAAAAATTCAGTTTCTGAAATTAAGGAGTGTTTGGATTAGGGTTTAAGTTGGGTTGAATGACAAGATTTTTGGCTTAAAACTTTTTTAAAACACTCATTAGGTTGGTATTAGATAATATCAGTATAGGGTTTTCAGTTTGGTAGAGTTAAAAGCAAATTGCATGTTTTAAAATTGGTAAGTAGCATATAAAATCAGCAAGTCCCTTTTCTGCCTGATTTTGTGGAAATTTGTGCCTCAAATCTTGGTAATTTTTAGATATTAGGTTTAAGTAGGATTTGTCATTAGTTTCATGTCATTTGCTTAGCTTGTATGCAAGTTATTGGGCTTTGAAATTCGTTTTTGTGCACACTAGATCAGTACACTATTCATCAGAAACTTCATGCCTAGTCAGTAACATTTGTGTGCCATTTGTGTGTGATTTTGTGAAGTGACTTGCTTGTTTTTGTGATTAATCAAACTCCCTACACTCCACTGAGTGTAGGGGTGCCCCCATTGTCAAAAGAACAAGCTCAATAAGCTTTCCTAAGCTTATAAGGTCAACTGACCACTTATTTACACTAGCAGTGGGAAAAAAGTTCCCCATGCTAATACACAAGTTACCACTGCCAAGCTAGCAGACAAAACCAAAGCACATGTCACTATCAGATTTTTGATTTTTTGTCTTTTGTGGGTTAATTTAGGAGTTAGGACTTAAAACCAGTTTCATAATTTTTCTAATTTAATTTTTGATTTTTCTGTTTAAATAGAATTTTTTTTACTGTTCATTTAGTAATTTTTACATTTAATTGCATTTTTAAATACTTTTTTATTTCTGATTTTTGTCTTTTAGTGGTAAAAATATTTATTTTTCAGTTTTAAAATTTTTCATAGATTAAGAACAGTTATTTAAGATTTTTGGTTTAAAAAGTTTTCACTGTTCACTTTTTAATCATTTTTTAGAATTAAATTTAGGTTAATTAGGGTTTAATTAAAATCTGTTTTGTCTTTTAGTGCAAAATTTTATATTTTTCAAACTTTTTCATTTTTCTACTATTCTTTAGAGTAAATTAGGATTTTTAAAAGTGTCAAATTATTTTTGGCATTACTTTATTATTTTTTATAATTATTTTAGCTTAAAAATAGTTTTAAGTGTTTTAAAAATAAAAAAATAGTTTTTAAAATTTAGGAAAAATACTCTTTAGTCTTTAGATAATATAAGTAAGTTATTTGTTCAATAAAATAATATTTTGGACATTTTGATTAATTATATTTAATTTTAGGGCTTTAATTAGCATTTAAAATTGAATATTTAATTAATAAAAGGTTTTAAAATATTTTTATTGGATTTTTATTCTTATTTATATTATTTTAGACTTAGTTTTGGCTTATAATTAATTTTTAGGTTCAAAATTTTTAATTTGTAGCTTTTTACGGTTTTACGTGAACGACCTTTTCGTCTTAGCTCGATCCGTCTTCGTAACCGTCATTCTCTTCTCACGCCATTTCTATTTTCTTTTTTCATAACAATATAATCACAAAAGTTAATCAATTCATTACACAACGCACTAGCCTCCTTGGGAAACGAACTTGAACTTATTTGGTCATTAGTGCTCGGTTTTCCTAAACCGACACTTAACGCTTACCACTATTTTGGTACTCTTCTCCTAAAGGGTAGCAAAAACACTACATCAATTTTGGCGCCGCTTCCGGGGAGGCGTGTTGTGTTTTGATTGGAATTGTTGTTTTTATATACTAACCATAATTAGTATTTGTATTAGTAGCACTCTACTAATACGTATTATCGGTTTTTCGTTTTTTGTGAATACTATTACTATATTGTATACGTAGAACAATAAATTCACAAGTACTCCAAATACGTGAGAAATCACAACCTTGACTTGGGAGGTCATTACCCAATCATTGTATTCGAATCTCAAACCAAAGAAAAAAAGGCAAAAATAGATAAATACTTTCGTGAAGCTCGATTTTGAAAATACAAACTATAAGGTGGGTATAAGGTGGATACTATAAAATATATCCTAAGGAAAAAGGCTCTTAAGTGCTTCACGCCGCCTCGTTTCCCCGCTTGCTTGTGAGTATTTGATTTTGAAAGCTAATCGAGGGTTTTGCCGCCCAAAGTATTATTACATATCATATATATTTTCTTGGTTTCATTGATTAAACCCTCTTGAATGTTTTGGTGTTCCACCAACGTTCTAAAGTCATCGAAGGCGTTCCCTTCACGTGATCGTTTTCATTCCTTTAGGCTTCTTTAATCAAGAGATTTGATTAAGGAGGAGATTTGTAGATTATTGTCTACTTAATACAATTCCAAAATCCAAAAAAGTAAAAACAATCAAAAATCCAAAAAAATTGAAAAGTTAAAAACACCAAAAAGAATCTTCTTTGCTCGTCCCCACGTTGTACGTGACGTTTATGCTAACTCGTAATCAAGCAAGACGTGCACGTAAACGAAAGAACAAAACTCCTACTCCAAATCATTCTAGTGAGGAGTCTCCTATTGACGAACCCATTGTAAGAGAAGCACCAACCATGGCGAATCGAACTATGATGGAGTTACTTCAAGCACCCACCGAGGGTTATGGAGAGGCTATCGTGATTCCCGCTATCCTTGCGGAGAATTTTGAGGTGAAAACGGGTTTGTTGTCGATGATCCAAAACAACAAATTCCGTGGTGATGAGAAGGACAATCCCCACAACCATATCCGCCAATTCAATCGTCTTACCGCTACTTGCAAATTTAAGGATGTCTCGAATGACTCGATTAAGATGATGCTTTTTCTGTATTCCTTAGCGGGGCCCGCAAAAGTTTGGTTAGAGAAAGAGCCACCCAATTCTATATTGACGTGGAAGGATCTCGTTTCGAAATTTGTGAACTAATTTTTTCCTCCCTCTAAGACTACGCACTTGAAAAACGAGATTTCAAAATTTTCACAAGAATGTAATGAAAGTTTTTCAACGGCTTGGAATAGGTTTAAGGAAATGTTACATGAATGTCCTCATCACAGTTTTTCCGACTTGCATCAAATTGACACGTTTTACAATGGACTTAATGATCATGAAAGGGATTATTTAAATGCCACCGCGGGTGGTAATTTTTTGTGTAAAACGGTTGAGGAAGCTTTGGTGATAATTGAAAATAGGTCTAAGGTTTATAGCCCTCGTAACACACCGAGTGTTGCCAAAATGGGCTCGTCATCGTCTCGTAGCATTAATGCCTTACATGATGAAGCAAATGAAGAAAATCGATTTTTTGATAGATTTGCTAACCTTATGTCCCATTGGAAAGCTCAAGAAGCTTCGAATTCCGCTTTGGTTAAAGCGGTTGCTAAGAGTTGTTTGTCTTGTGGTGGAGCTCATGATCTTTCCGAGTGCATTACCGCGGATGGTAACACTTCGAGTGCTTATGTAGCCACGGGAACTGGTCAAGGTTCCCGCCAAAATCAAGCTCCACCAAATCAAAATACTAATAACTATCGAAACAACAACCAAGGTGGTAATTATCAAGGCAATCAACGTAACTACAACAAGGGTAATTATCAAAGTGGAAATGGGCAAATTTCAAACCAAAACCAAAACCGTGATTTTTAAACTACCACACAAGGTTTTCAAAATGATCACACCAAAAATCTTCAAGGAGAACTTTTGAATTATGCAAAAGCAAACGATGCTAAGTTTGACAATATGCAACGTGAAATGGTTAGCTTAAGATCCGAGTTGAAAAACAAGCTTAAAAACGAACTTGCTAATGAACTTAAAACTCATGCTAATAAAATGGAAGGAAATGTTCAACGACTCCAACAAAATCAACAAAAAATGGAGCAAGGTCAACATGAGATTAAGCAAGAATTGTTAAAAGCGGATGCTAGGCAATCTAAGTTTGAAGATCGAATGGGAAAAATGTTTGAAGCTATCATGTGTAAACCTTCTTTTTCGGGTGGTCTTCCTAGTGATACCATCGTGAACCCGAAAGGAGAATTGAAGGTTATTACTACTCGTAGTGGTAAAACTTTCAAAGAACCCATTTCTCGTCCAAGTACTTCTATGGAGAAGGAAAAAGAGAAAGAACTCGAGGTGGTGGTCGAAAAGGAGCAAATTCCAAGCCCACGAAGTACCGCTCAAACCACACCTACGGTTGAACCAATACCAATCGTGGAACCCGAGATTCCAAGGCCTTTGCCTATGCCCCAACCCACACCACCCTTACCTTACCCTTCAAGAAGAAACAAGGAAAAGGCACAAGAACGAAATAATTATCAATTTGAACTTTTTATGAAAATGTTTCGTGACTTGCATTTTAATATAAGTTTTGCCGACGCCTTGGTCATGATGCCTCGATTTGCCGCGAACTTCAAAAGTATGTTGAATAACAAAGAGAAATTGCAAAAATCGTCTAGTTGTTCATCGGTTTTTCTTAGCCGCATACCTCAAAAAGTCGGTGATCCTGGCAAGTTTTTAATCCCATGTGCAATACAAGATATGGAGGAATGCTACGCCTTGGCCGATCTTGGTGCTAGTATTAATTTGAGGCCTCTTGAGATTTTTAAGTCGCTCAATCTTCCCAATCTCACTCCTTCGAGAATGTCAATCGAGATGGCCGATCATTCTATGATTCTAGCTTGTGGAGTAGCCGAGGACGTCTTCGTGAAAGTTGTAAAGTTCTACTATCCCGTAGACTTTATTGTTGTTGACATTCCCATCGATCCTAAAGTTCCTCTAATTTTAGGTCGATCATTTTTGGATACCTCGAGAGTACTTATTGATGTGCATGCTAGGAAAATCACTCTTCGTTTCAATGAGGAAGAACTCGTCATTAATGCAACTCAAAACTCCACACTTTCTCATGTGTATTCTATCACGTCTTTGAACAATGTTAGTCGCATCAAAAACATTTGTAAAAAGATTTCAAAAAGAGTTTTAGGAGTTGATGATAAAAACGATTTTCCGTCCCCTCCGCCGGTGGAGGTTAAGAGTGTTAAGCCTACGATTCCAATCACGAATGATGAATATGTTGACCCAAATGGGGGAGTTTTCTTTGTTGACAAACGTTTTGAGAACTTACCACCACCTTTACCAAAACGGTTTTCAAATGTGAGAATTTTTAGTGTGACTAACATTGATTTAGAAACACCAAATATTTTTGACATAATTAAGTCGGGTTTTCATAAGGAGAGTTTAAAAGATGAAAAAGGAAAAGATTTTGAATTGAATTTAAAAGATTTTTCTACAATCCTAACTCCGTCATCACCACGTGTATTGAGTACTACAAGCTCGTCTTCTCCTTTTGATGATGCTTTGTGTGGACCTAGTGTGGGGGTAGCCCCTTATGTTCTCTCCCCTTTCTCCACCGAGGACGAGATATTTGATCCTGGAATTGCTTATAAAGGGAAATCTCGGTCTTCCACCGATGCAATAAATGGAAAATCTTTCTATTTGATTGGTGCGAGTCTACCTCGAGTAGCTCATGGTTTTTATGACTTACCCATTGTCCCACCCGTCTATTTCTTCTCATCTATTTTCTTGAAACCCTTTGGGTTTGTGTTGACACATGATGAAGTGGCGTTGATTTGTTTTTCCAATGAAAACGAGAACGCCATCTTCGATCCCGGTATTTTACACCATCAAAGGACTTAGTCCTTAATACCGGTTGTTTTTGGGCCTTGTTTATCATGTAAGCCCCACCAAAAATTGACCATACCAAGATAATCCCTAAATGATCACATTTATGGGGATTCGAGTCGAGCTTTTGACTCAGCTATCAAAAACAAAAGTGCCTCGTGGGGGAGACCCATGCTTATCCATGTACATATTATTGCTTTCTAATTAGTTTAATGTGAGGGGATTTGTGCCCTTCCAACCTTTGTTCCGTGGTTGTTTGTGCATTGTGGTTTTTAGATCATGATCTTCACGATTGGAGCCTCTCGTGTTCGTTTTATGGGAGCACTCGATCGTTTGCTTTGGAGACATTTCTCAATATCCAAATGATATATCCTTTGATGTTCTAACCTTAGGTTTTTAGCACACTTCATAAACGGATTTAAATTTAACGGTTACACCCTTTCCATGCTAGATTAGGCATTCGACTACGTCTCTAGTATGGGGGTGTTTGTACCCCTAGACTCGAAACATTGAGGATAATGTTTAACTTTAGTATGGGGGGGGGGGGTGAATAGATACTTGCCTTGCCAAACCTTCACGCTTTCCAAAGTTTATCTTTTTGTTTATCGTTTTGTTGCAAAATAAGGCTAAAAATGGCCAAATTTTAAAATTTTTCTCATATTTTATAAGTGTTTGAAGACACGAATGTAGGTTTTCCGATGGCGAGAATAAGAGTAATTTTTGACTCGACCGTGCGTGTTGAGCACTTAGCTTTGATTCCTTAACTACACACTAGGCTAAGTCTCTTAAATGAGGACGAGAAAGGATAGAGTTAATTATAAGTTACTATGCTAAACGTAGAGTACTCATATTCTTTCAAAAACTCATGTGTTCTCGTTGTTTGCTTATTCTCCCTTCGCTTGTAAATATTTTTTGCTTAATAAATATTGACTTAGCGGTTTAGTTAGGATTGTTGGGTTTCTAGTCTTTTCTAGTAGCTTCCATGTAATTAAATTGGGAAGACATTAAGGTATCGCCAGCGTCACGGTTTTGAAGTACTGGCACCCTAATAATCAAAAGCTTCACCCAATAATAAGATTTCAAGTGCTCACCTAAATCAAGCAAACAATTTGAAGCCCCACAAGGCCTAAAATCTATGCAAAATTGAAAGTGAATCAAGCCTTAATCTTCGAAGCTTTAAAAATCCAAAATTTGCTTTAGCGTGAGGATATACGTCTTTGGCTAATAAAACCACCGATGAGGCGGATAATAAAAGGCAAGGCAAGACCGAAGTCATAATAAAAGCTTCATGGCGAAGTTGAATAAAAGATGGAGGTAAACCAAAGATAATAAGGCCCTTCCGTTAGGGGTCGTATAAAAGTCTTGGTAATAAGTCTCATGTTCAAAACCGTTATAAAACCGTGTTTATCGATTCTTCTTGTCAACTTAATTTTTTGACATCGTTGTCTATTAGGAGGGGTTATTGATTTGATGGTCTTAGTTACACCTTTAGGACTCTATTTTTAGACCTAAATCTCTATTATCGCATAAGTCAAACAATGTATCCTCGTGATCATTAAGACAAAATAAAATATAAGAGATATAACTAAGGAATAATGGGAGGATAAGTACGTGATTAGGGCATATGAGTAGTGTTAGCATTACTAACTTATAATGACAATGATCTCGTTGCACGCTTGGCATGGGATTGAGGTGAAAATCGAGGATGATGAAATTATTTCTAACGAAGCATTCACGTGTTCTTATTCTATGAACCTAAACGTCCAATTTTGCGATGAAAATCATACATTATGTCTAAAACACAAGTAGTAGTAATAGTAGTAGTATAGCTAGTTTATCATTCAATAAAGTGAATAAAAATGAATTTTGAAGATGCTACGATACTTTATTCTAGCATTGCGTGAGGGCACGACAATGGTTTAGTATGGGGGAGTGATGAGACTGCTTTTATACATAGTCTCATCGTCCAAATCGGGCTTAAAATGCATAAAATATCATTAAAACTGCCAAATATATGCTCGTGTTTGTCGCTTGTGTATTTTAGGTACGGATATTGAGGAAATGGCAAAAAGATCACAAGAATCAATCAAAAACGAACACGGGAAACGAAGCCGCACAATGAACCGGACCCAAGAATGGAATTTCCAAAAATGACCTTGAAGAATTGAAGATTGGCAACATTGGTCCCTCATTTTTGAAGACTTGGAAATTTATACCCTTGCAATACTCTCTATTTGCATTTGGGTCCCTAAATTATCAAGATATTACATGAACAGCCCTTGAAGAATGAAGGAATTGCAAAATTAACCCTTGTTAAAAGTTTGCAAACCAATTGGGCCAGAAGTGACAAGTGGAACAAACTTATTTACAAAGGAAATGGGGTTTCTTGCTATTTATTACAAGTTGAAGACAAAAGGAAACTTGGGGGACTGTTTTTGCCAGACATACAAACCCACCACAAATAATCAAACTGCCACATCACACCCTCTACCCATCCCACACCCAAAACGTGAACCCAACACACCCATGTGTTGGGTAGGGCCCTCCCCTGTACCCGTCACTTTCCCCAGACCCCAATACCCGACCATATCAACGGTTATGTGGAATTACTTGGTCCCCAATGCTATTTGAACGTCTCAAGATCACTTCATCACAGCTGTAACATCACATGAAGCCACAAATTCAAATTTCAACTTTTGACCAAGGGCAAAAACGGATTTTCTCCATTTAGGGTTTCAGTTTATTATTTTTTATTCAAGTAGTCTAGATAGTTCTATTGTAGCCTATATAAGGAGGATGCAACATGTGCATACCCCTTGTTCCAGATTTTTCAAGTTTTTGTAATCCCTTTTTAAATTAAATAAAAGTTGGTATTTTCTTGTGTGAACTATAATTCCTTTTTACCTTATTTTAAAAGTTGGTATAAGCTTGTGAAAAATATGAGTTCCAATTATTGTTGATTGTGTTGAGTTTCATCAAAATCCAGTTTTCAAAGATTTTTCTCAAAATCTTATTTCTTCTATTTTGCTCATAACTTACTGTTTGAATAAGCTAAAACCATTAAGCCTGACAAGCTTGTGGTTTGAGCTTATCCAAACTTGAAGTTTGGTATTGGTTGTCTGTTTTGTGCAGGTTAAAATCTAGAACAAACACCATCATCATCATCATCATCTTGTTTTCAAACAGCCAACAAAGTTCTGCACAAGCCCGGGCTTGTTGGAGGTGGCTTTTCAGCCATTGTTGGACCTGGATTGTAGGTCCAACAAGGTAACATTCTTGCACCTTGTTTTAAGTTTCCAAAATTTGTGATTTATGTGATTTGGTTAAAATGCATGAAATCTGTTCTTTTGTTGATTTTATTGCTTGATGTTGCTGAATTAGGGATTGTATGCACGTTAGAAGTTATTGTAATCAGTTTGGTTTGGATTTGACTTGATTTGGTTTGAAAAAAAATCAGTTTCTGAAATTAAGGAGTGTTTGGATTAGGGTTTAAGTTGGGTTGAATGACAAGATTTTTGGCTTAAAACTTTTTTAAAACACTCATTAGGTTGGTATTAGATAATATCAGTATAAGGTTTTCAGTTTGGTAGAGTTAAAAGCAAATTGCATGTTTTAAAATTGGTAAGTAGCATATAAAATCAGCAAGTCCCTTTCCTGCCTGATTTTGTGGAAATTTGTGCCTCAAATCTTGGTAATTGTTAGATATTAGGTTTAAGTAGGATTTGTCATCAGTTTCATGTCATTTGCTTAGCTTGTATGCAAGTTATTGGGCTTTGAAATTCGTTTTTGTGCACACTAGATCAGTACACTATTCATCAGAAACTTCATGCCTAGTCAGTAACATTTGTGTGCCATTTGTGTGTGATTTTGTGAAGTGACTTGCTTGTTTTTGTGATTAATCTGACTCCCTACACTCCACTGAGTGTAGGGGTGCCCCCATTGTCCAAAGAACAAGCTCAATAAGCTTTCCTAAGCTTATAAGGTCAACTGACCACTTATTTACACTAGCAGTGGGAAAAAAGTTCCCCCTGCTAATACACAAGTTACCACTGCCAAGCTAGCAGACAAAACCAAAGCACATGTCACTATCAGATTTTTGATTTTTTGTCTTTTTTGGGTTAATTTAGGAGTTAGGACTTAAAACTAGTTTCATAATTTTTCTAATTTAATTTTTGATTCTTCTGTTTAAATGGAATTTTTGTTACTGTTCATTTAGTAATTTTTACATTTAATTGCATTTTTAAATACTTTTTTATTTCTGATTTTTGTCTTTTAGTGGTAAAAATATTTATTTTTCAGTTTTAAAATTTTTCATAGATTAAGAACAATTATTTAAGATTTTTAGTTTAAAAAGTTTTCACTGTTCACTTTTTAATCATTTTTTAGAATTAAATTTAGGTTAATTAGGGTTTAATTAAAATCCGTTTTGTCTTTTAGTGCAAAATTTTAAATATTTCAAACTTTTTCATTTTTCTACTATTCTTTAGAGTAAATTAGGATTTTTAAATGTGTCAAATTATTTTTGGCATTACTTTATTATTTTTTATAATTATTTTGGCTTAAAAATTGTTTTAAGTGTTTTAATAATAAAAAATAGTTTTTAAAATTTAGGAAAAATACTCTTTAGTCTTTAGATAATATAAGTAAGTTATTTGTTCAATAAAATAATATTTTGGACATTTTTATTAATTATATTTAATTTTAGGGCTTTAATTAGCATTTAAAATTGAATATTTAATTAATAAAAGGTTTTAAAATATTTTTATTGGATTTTTATTCTTATTTATATTATTTTAGACTTAGTTCTGGCTTTTAATTAATTTTTAGGTTCAAAATTTTTAATTTGTAGCCTTTTACGGTTTTACGTGAACGACCTTTTCGTCTTAGCTCGATCCGTCTTCGTAACCGTCATTCTCTTCTCACCCCATTTATATTTTCTTTTCTCATAACAATATAATCACAAAAGTTAATCAATTCATTACACAACGCACTAGCCTCCTTGGGAAACGAACTTGAACTTATTTGGTCATTAGTGCTCGGTTTTCCTAAACCGACACTTAACGCTTACCACTATTTTGGTACTCTTCTCCTAAAGGGTAGCAAAAACACTACATCAATTACCGTGAACTAAGTAAATTGACGATCAAAATTGATATCCATTACCCAAGATGAAAGATTTGTTCGATCATTTACAAGGTTCTAGCATATATTCGGAAATTTGATCCACGGCATTGTTACCATCAATTTTACGTCTGCGAAAAAGATTATCTATTCCAATCACTACATTTAGAACTCGTAATGAACATTACGAGTTTTAGGTTATGTCGTTTGGATTGAACATTACACATGTAGCATCCATAGATTTTGTGAATCACGTGTATAGGCTGTAAATTGATAAACTCATGCTTGTGATCATTAAGGACCATCTGTTTGTTTCTAAGAATAAAAAGGAGTTAATAATTATTTGTAGACTGCCCTGAGTTGGCCGAGCAATGAAAACATGTACTTTGAGTATTTAACATGTGATTTAAGACTTGATCCTTTACATTATTTGACCATGTGATTAATGATAATAGAATCTATATTGACTCTTCAAAGATTAGAGCCATTAAGGCTTTGGGTTATACCAAAAAGAAAAGTGCAAAAATGCTTTGACAAATATTTATCAAAGAATTTTAAAGGAATCATTCCCTTATAACCAGATCATTTAACTAAACTCCTTTAGGAGTAAATGTTTGTGTGTACCTCAAAACAGCCTAGGAGGAATTGAGGAAAACCATTTAAACCATGACTTGTAATTTGAAATGACAATTTTTGCTTTTCAACTAAGAAAATTTTGACAAAAGTATAAACAAAGATTTTTCGAACATGTACAAATCTTGTTAATTATTCTCGATAAATCAACAAAAATCGTGTTAACTAAATTCAAATTTACTTTGAACATTTTTCTATAATTGAACGAACTGAGAAATTTAAAATTTTTTACGTTTACGTTTCATAAAGTTAAATATTTATCATTTAATTACTTGTGATATTTATCGACTCTTTAAATGTTGGATTGAGCAAAACTAATAAAGATAATTGTTGAGACGAAAATAAAACTTAGAAAATATGAAGAAAGAATATCTGAGTGATTATGGTCATGATATTTATTTCATCTGGGAAGGTGAATGTAGATACTGACACATTACATAAAAAGGATAAAGAATCAATTAGGATGTGTTCCTTAGTAATGACCCTGTAAAATAATTTTCCCGATCAATTTAGAAATAACTGATGCTAGTAAGAAGGATAATATAGATAATAAAAGGGGTTCACGGCTAATGTGAACCATTAGTAATAAGAACCGATGGCGTTAAATATTTAAAAGGTCGTTTGTGGTAGCCTAAATATAGAGGATTTTGAGATTTAGTTATGTTGGAATCTTATAAATTTAAGTATTCTATTCATGCCATTTCTGATAAAATGGATCTTTATCTGAAGAAGTTGTACTGATGGCAAATTATGAAGGCAGACATCGCCTCATACTTTAGTAAACATCTAACTATTGCAAAGGTCAAGACTGAACACCAAAATCCATAAGGATTGCTTCTATAGCTTATAATTCTTGTTTGGAAGTGAGATAGTTACACCATGGATTCTTATCATAAATTTTCCAAGGTCATCATCTGGATTTGATTCGATTTGGGTCATCGTCGACCGACAAAACAAATATGCTAATATTATTCCCGTTAATGATAGATTCTTGATGGAGAAGTTGACTCTTTTGTATTTAAAGGAGTTGTGTAAGCATGGTGTGCCTGTATCGATCATCTCTATCAAGATCCTCGCTTCGCATCGAATTTTTAGAGATTTCCTCCAAAGTCATTGGGAACGAATCTTGATGAGAGTACTATTTACCACCCCAATCGAAGGGACAGGGTGAAAGAATGATACAAACACTAGAAGTCTTGTTTTATGTTTGAATAGTTGACCTTTGGTAATGAACGGGAAAATCGTTTTCCTTTGGAGAGATTATCATTGATAATTATCGTATTAGGATCGAGATCGAATCTTGTGAGGATCAAAATATGAGAACACCTGTAGGTGGGAGTTGGGATGAAGATCCCTGACATACACCCATTGTGAGTTGGACATGTCTTTTAGGTTTAAGGTTGCCTATGATGACAAACCTAACCTTACAAGATACCCGACCCGCGAGACCTGAATTGATTATTAAAATTAGGATCTGATTATTGACTGCCAGTAGTGGACAGGAGGTTATGTGAATATGAAATGTAGATCTTGAAGTGCAGGATGGGTAGCGAAGTTATGCCAAAAAATTTCACCATGGAAAAGTGAATTGATGATATGAAAGATCATGGGAAATAAGTTCCCGTTCTATGGGACCATTGAGATAATGTAAAAAGTTGGTTTGAAAGGCATATAAGCTGGATCTACCCGAGAAATTCAAGGGCTGCATGAATTATGTTTCATATATCGAACTTGATAAAATGTCTATCAATTGAAAATCTGATTATTTCTTAATGAAATTTAGATCGGCGAAAAGTCGCATTCATGAGAAACCCGTGAACATCATGGATAGAGAAAGTAAGTCAACTTAAGCCTGATCGTAACCCGTATTTATGTTTGATGAAACTCGCGTATTGTAATGGATTACACTTGAGAGAAAAGACCGAATGTGGAGGAAATACCCATATAGCTCAGGAATTTAAAATATAACATAAGCATTCAAAACATATAAAATAATTGTGGAAAAACAGATGACTGCAAATGGGGAATCTTAATTAAACATACGAAGGAATGTCTATACTGAAGGACGGAATATCCGTACCTTATGTCTAGTAGTGAAGCTAGAATGGAAGCTGGACGATATACTCCGACTTCACGGATACTACATAAATAAGGGACGTGTATGAGTTGTCTGATACTGAGTGTGTTACTGGTTCTGTGTGTTCATAGCTTATTTTATATGTTCTTGTCATGTTTTACTGATTTAAGTGTTATCTTGTATTTTTACATATATTCTGATTATGTATTTCATGTATTCTTGTATTATTATACTTGTACTGTCATAACATGTATCTTTCTAAAAATAGCAGGTTTCCGAAAATAGAATGTTTCCAAAAATAGTAAGTTTCCAAAAATAGAAACTTCCCAAAATAGAAATAAGCTTGATTTATAAGTCCAAAATATAACCTAGTGTTTAATAATCTTAATTCATATGTCATGATGATATACTAGTAAAGTTTATTAAATCAATTAATTAGGCTAGAATATGATTATAAATTAATAAGGATAAGCATGGTTTATTAATTAATAATATGTCACGGTTAATTTAGTAAAACTTTACCTTATACAATTAATTAAACTAAACATGGTTTTAAATTTAAATAAGTCAAATAAATACTTAGGTTATGACATGGATTATTAATTTTAATAATATAACCTAAGTCATGATTTTAATTAATTTAATTAATAGTTCATGTAAATTAATGAATTAAATAATTAACCAAATGAAAAGCAAATTTAAATTGTACCCGAGCCCCGAAACCCGAGAAAAAAACTAAACACCCAAATCCACCACCACAGCCGGCGGGTGGGTGGTTACTGCCGGCGGCCAAGGTTAAAACCTTGCTGCCGGTTCCACTGCCTTCGCAGGGTTCCCACTGGCCGAGGACGCGTCCCCCTGCTGTGACAAAAATACCCACCGAGACCCTGGAGGGTATCGATTCCCACTGTTTTTGATCCCTTCCCCCTGCTTGGGGACCTGTGGCTTGCGGCTGCCCAAAACCAAACACCAACGCCCCTCAAAGGGTTGTGGCTAGTGGTTTTAATAAGCCACCAAGACCTTGGAGGGTCTCGGTTTATGTGTCGTCGAACCAAAACAACCCGACACACCCGAATCTTGTGTAATCTATTAACATAACATGTTTCTATTTTATGTTCTTAAAGATTCATGAATTAATAAACATAATTAAAATAAAAAGTTAAGGTTTGATTAATACCAAATGCGTGATTGAAATAAGGATCTAATCACGAACACGTACACGTAATTATCCAAGATCGAAAAACCAAAAAAATCACCCTTGTGTTCTTGGTGGCTGCCACGGCTAGGGAGAAGAAGAAAGCTAGGGTCTTGATTTTTTTCTTGACAATCCAATAATCATAATTCCCCTGGTGATTTTAGTTACTAGTTGGTTTACAAAATGGGTCGGGCCGTGAGGCCCCTTTCCTTCTTGTTGCCGCGGCTAAACATAAGCCCAACACCAAACCATACAATTTTCGTGACTGAAATATTATTCGTATGTATTCGTGTTTAATGTCATGTATTAATATTATACGTAATTTTTTATCGTGTATTCATAATATACATAATACTTGTAATTAAGTGTTCATGACACGTGTCGTATGTTATTAATGGAAAGCTTTAATTTAGTCATGTTTTCATGTGTTTACTGTTCATGGTATTTTATGCGGGTTTTACAGCTAGAGGGAAATATCTCTCTTGTAAGAATCCACCTAAGACCAACAGATTTGAAGATCCTTCCCGTGGTTGTCCACCTAAGATTGGATCTAGGTGACATGGTTTTTGTTGGAAACTCACTTTATGTGACGACATTTAAGAATTCCTATTAGTTATCATAGTCACACACATTTAGACTAGACTAGGTTCGTTGTATAGTTTATGTTGTGTGTGTGGCTATATATACCCCTCCTTAGCTTCCAAGGAGGGGTGTTGCTTGTCATTTTTTCATCTTAATACATTTACATTTCACACATTCAACCTCTCTTCTCTCTCTCTAAACCAACAATGGCTACCACCACCATATTTCACCATGTTAGACCACCGGATCATATTTAGCAAATCTACATTTGGTATCAGAGCCTTGGTTCATTCCTTGGATCATGTTTTTTTGTTTTGATTTTGGTAGTCTTAATTTTTTTGTTTGGGGTCCGAATCTATTTTTTGTTGTCACGTCTTGTTATTTGATTTGTCACGTCCTTTTTGTCCAAACATCTCTATGTTTTTTGTCTTTTCCATATCACTGTTGTTGTGGGTGATGATATTGTTCTTATGTCTGTCCAAACAGTCCAATCTTGTCCTGGTTAAAAGTCAAATCTTAACATGCCAATTTTTTTTCTCTCATATCTGCTATCGTTTCTTGTAAATGGTTATCTTTGTAACTAGGTGTTAATTAGTGTGCTCAAAAGTTACATTTCATGCTTTCAAAAGTCAAGGTTTACATATCTGTTTAACAGAAATTGAGTTATTATGGTAATTTTTTATGAAGATGAACCCAGAAAAACTTGCTTCTGAAAAAACGGAAAAAGTACTTTTGGATAAGAGTTTTCAGATATGCACATTCCGATGTACGCATTCCGATGCTATCATTCCGATGCTATCATTCTGATGGCTATTTAGATCGCATGGATTGCGATGGGTAGTTTTTGACACATTCCGATGGGTTCGATCTATCCATTGCGATGGGACTCATTCCGATGAGTCACATTGCGATGGGTGGTTTGACCTATCGGAATGGCATCTACGTCGTTGTGCTGCCAATTTTTTTTTCTTACATTGCGATGGATTTTTTTCATTGCGATGGGTTTTAAAGAAAAACATTGCGATGAAGAATGACTTTGTGACAGTTTAACAAATACCCTGACCATGTTGTTTAAAACATTAACGAGACCAAGTTATCATTTCACATTCGTCCTACACTGACACTATCTATTTCATACTCGATCAACACCGACTCGATCTATATCCCTCCGTCTCTTATCCTAACTAGACTCGAACCAAAACATTTAAATCTCAGATTCGACCAACTGATAGATCATTTTAGATCTTATCAGTTTAGACATAAGTCTTCATAGATTCGTGTAAAGGTTTAAACCTTCTTTAATTTACGAAACTAAAGAGTGAATTATAACAATTATGTTATATTCAAGAGATTCTTTGTTTCGTTTTTAAAAATCAAATGAATTAAACACGAAATCAAACACAACAAAATAAAATATATGCATCAACCTACCTGAAGGATCTTGTTTTTTCTAAGGATTAGGCATTGTTTGATTATCTATTAAGATGGATGATGAATGGAAGACACTTAGAGAGAGAAAGAAGAGATAGAAAGGAGAGAGTTGAAAGAAAGATGGAAAAATGTGATTATTGAAAGTGTGTTCAACAACAACCCCTCCTAACATGCTAGGAGGGGGGTTTATATAGCCCACCCTACATGTGGGTTATATGGGCTATATTGGATCACGAGCCCAATATCATTGGAGTGACCGATCCTTTCTAAATACGTAAAAACGTATTTCCAACAATCTCCCCCAAAGGGAGGTCACTCCAAGTTACAATGTCCTAAATAGTCTATAGCTCGTGATCTATGCTAATAATGATGTGACCGAGACTTTCCTTGGAAAAACGTATTTCCAACAATCTCCCCCAAAGGGAGGTCACACTATTTTACAAAATCTTAAACCTAGCATACTATGCCTGAGTCTTCGATCTTGTTCTTGTGAATATGCTTGATGTGATCTTTGACTTCAGCCTTGAGCATGTTTCCTTGCCTTGATCTTGTGCATTCATCACTTGTGATATTCGCCTTTTCGTGACTTCATGTTCCACATACTTATACCTTTATAATTCTTGAAAGCTTCAGAGTTTGATACAGCGGAAGACTTGACCTTCAGACTTTCTTGAAATCATTGAAGTACTGAGTGTATGCAGTATAAGCATGTGGTGACGACTTCTTCTGGATTGTACACCGCAATGCCACCTTCTTGTTACGCTGCATAAGACAGTTAGCAACAAACAATATACACGGATGAAATGGCCTTGAACATTTCATTCTAATTCGGTAGCATTTTACCTCCGGCCGGTGAAGACCGTTGGACGATATTAAATATCGTACTTGTGGCAGGTAGTTTCAATAAAGAACCTCCTTGACAAGATTTCGCGGGTAAACCCGTTCTCTTTACTCGACCGTCCAAAGCTGACTGCGAACGTAAAGAGTGAATCATTTAGATAATAATATCCGTATGATTTGAAGCCGTCAATTCATGCTCCTGGAACAAGTGAAATTCAATTAAGAACCGCACCATCGTTGCTTTCCAGTTGTCACGAGCTTGATTCGTATAGAATCTTGCAAGTTACCTACCAAGTGCTGTTTGAGGTTAACACTAGAAGGATTTCCACTCATCACTGTGAACACTAAGGTATCACTCTGAGTGTTCTGGCAAGATCACTAAGATACTGCGTAGAGGCCTGGGACGTGTTTAAATTCATTTAAGAATTAAACCTCTGTTGCTTTCCAGTTATCACAAGTTTGATTCATAAAGAATCGCACAAGTCACCTACCATGAGCTTTTTGATATTCGCTCAAGAAGGATTTCCATCTTCATTGTAAATACTTTCGTATTACTCGGATGTTCAGGCAAGATCATGAAGATTTTGCGTAGGACTCTTAAGATCTCTCTTACTTTTTCACAGTGTGTGAAGAAGCAAGAAAATATGAAAGTGTGTCCTAATGAGATATTTGATGATCTCAAATGGCTCTAGACTCGATCGTGCATTTTGGATTTTAGTGATCGGAGGCTGGAGAGTAGTGCCACCATTTCAATACCAATTTATTCGGAGTGAATAAATCAATAGATAATGCGTTGTCTCCGTGTGATTAAAACAAATATCTTTTGAGAGATATCTGAGTTAGTTGGGATGGGTTGTGTATTGCATCACTGGGTCCATGATGTCTATCTTCAATATCAAGAATCATTAAAAATGATCTCAATAGCATATGTATTGACCCGGTTTCTGCCAAAGTTGTAAGGAGGGCTTCTTTCTTTACACCCTTTATCTTTACAATTCTTTTTCATTCTTCAACCCCTTCAATGCTTACCAATACGTCATCACTAGCACCTTGTTGTGATTGTTCCAGTGCTAACTTAAGTACTTGGTCGGCATTCAGCTACGTTCACAATCTTTCTCCATCTTTCCTAAGGACTACTATTTCTAGCTATGAAATGTCCTTGGGAAGATTCCTCCGGTTCTAGAGAAATCATTGGACTTTAACCTATCCTACCATCCTTATGTCACCACAATCTTCACCATCGTGAATAGAGATGTTTTGGGTAAGTGTATGTCACCATGAAATCCATTTTGAAGTGCAAATCCATTTTGCTCCCCCTTAACATATGCCACGATATCCGACAACATTTTGCACATGTCGGGATGAGCTATCACGTTAAGTCAAACCATTTATGATTGATCATATCCCATATTAAATCACATTTTCTCCCCCATATTAAAAATATTAACCCAATCGATGTTTTTAATATCAATTGATTTAATAGCATTTTAAGAAAATTTGAGAAGAAAAATGCAAATCCAATTATCTTCATGAATTACACAAGCTCCCCCTCAAATTAATGAGGGTGTGCTGAAACGTAAATTAAATACCTTTTAAACACAAGTGTAAGGTATTTATCACGTGCAAAGATCATATATGATAATGAATTCACAAGATTAGCAATTTACGAGGTAGGACCTGAATGATGGAGAACATCATATGAAAGATTCACATGGTTCTTGTTCACGAATGCTGATCACCTCGTCACGTCTGAAGTTATCTCTTGACTCCATGTGTATGATTGATATCGTTGTCTTGACACCAATATGTGAACTTGGCACTCTCGGCATCAAGGATTCTGAATGCTGGACAATTGCTCCCCCTCAATTGTTGACCCGTGTTCTATTGAAAGAGCTGTAGTCACCGTTTGAGTAGTCGCATCGTCGAGTATGTAGATATCAATTGTAAGTTGATACGGTTGGTGGAGATGATAACTTCATAAAAACAAGACTTCTCTTGTTTTAACAAATAAATGCACTGAATCGTACATATATTCGTGTTAGATTGTGTTATAACGTAAACACAATCCCTTACATGGTTATAAAGTAAACCATGCCCGAGAAAAATTAATTCCCGTTGTTGAGTCAAAGCTTTCCGGTGAAATGCTTGACTTGAGTATGAAAAGCGGGTTACTATCTGAAATAATAGCAAACCATTTTGAGCATGTTTTAAAACATTTGAACTTCTGCTCGAACTTTATTTACAACCCCGTGTCATTATTGAATGACATTTCTAGTATCGTAAATATTATCGATTCCAGAAGACATGCTCTTTTTATCAAAAAAAATTTTGAACACACAATTTTGAAAGATTTAGAAAACCTTTTTGAGAAATTCTCGAAAAATTGTGTTCAACGTTTTGAAAACCAATTACTTGAGCTTAAGATGTTGAATATCTTGCAAAACGAGCTCAAGTCCGAGAAGTTGTAAACTTCCCGTTGTTAAGGATAAGTTTATCATCAGCGATAAACTTTCCTTTTAACTGAAGAACGAGTCCTAAGTTGACATTTACTTAGAAGTCGTTTTCATGAGCTTGAAAAACATTGAATGTTTTAACGTAAAGCTCATGACCGAGAAAGGTGAATTTCTCGTTATGAGGAAAAGTTCTCTTATTTAAAAGATTTACTTTCCTTTCCGAGCTTAAAACCTGGAATGTTTTAATACAAGCTCATGACTGAGAAAATTTAATTTCCCGTTACGAGGATAAGCTATCTTTAAAGATAAGCTTTCCTAAAATTGAAGTCCGAGTTACAGTATGATATTTAACTGTAAGTCATTGTGCATGAGCTTAAAAACTTCGAATGTTTTTAATATAAGCTCATGCCCGAGAAAAATTAATTTCTCGTTGTGAGGATAAGTTTATCATCGGCGATAAACTTTCCTTAATTTGAAGATCGGGTCATCATCTGACATTTAATGAAGAGCCTTATACACGAGCTTAAAACCTTTGAATGGTTTTAGGATAAGCTCGTGTCCAAGAAAACTTAATTTCTTGTTAAAAGGGTAAGTTATCGTTACGTAGATAAACTTCCCTGTCTCTGAAGTCCGGGTCATCGTCTGTCATTTAACGAGGAGCCATATACACGAGCTTAAAACCGTTGAATAGTTTTAATATAAGCTTGTGTCCGAGAAAACTTAATTTCTCGTTAAGAGGGTAAGTTATCGTTGACGAGATAAACTTCCATTTCTTTGAAGTTCGGGTCACATACTGTGATTTGAATGTGAGCCATAGTGCATGAGCTTAAAAACTTGGAATGTTTTTGATATAAGCTCATGCCCGAGAAAAATTAATTTCTCGTTGTTAGGATAAGTTTACCATCGGCGATAAACTTTCCTTTCTTTGAAGATCGAGTTATAGTCTGTGATGTGACTATAAGTCCTTTATGCACTGTAAGCTTAACTGGAAATCCCCTGAGACACTTGTTTCTTAGATATCAGCTTCTTTAGCAACCAAACTCTGAGAGTGTCCTTAATTGAATGGTATACAATGATTGGACCGCTTCGTTCTTTTGGAACATCCTCTTTGGTACCTGCATTTTCATTAGGAATTTGCATGCTTGGATAAGGGTTAGCGATATCTATCTTAGAAGCAAGTGGGGGTTCACAGTTGGCCTTACTTGTGCCAGAGGTGTTCTGAGGAGATGATTCACTTGTCTTAGCTGGTAAACGTTTCCTTTTATAGAAAACCTTAAGTTCATGCTTAGGTGATGCATCCTCCTTTTCAATTTCCTCCCTAGTAGTCTTAATAGAATTGGAGACTATCCTAGTTAAAGGGCACTCGTTTTCTACAAGGGTGAAAGTTCTACCAGTGGGGCGCCACATTTTACCAATGGGTTTGATTTTGGCAACCCACTGGGATTTAAGTCTAGCACGGGAGTTCACCTCATTAAGTAGTTTCTTGATACAAGAATCATGATTAGCCGTAAAGACACATTTTCTACATGTTTTACAAGTAGCATATTTAATGTCCGAGTAAGATCTAGAATTCCTGGACGATTGATTGATGCTCCTAGGATTTGACATGCTACGGTTAGCAGTGTTGGGTAATCTAGCAGGCATCTGACTAGGTTTGAAATTCCTATCTCTTACTTGTGTCTTTTGCTTAGCTTCCCTTAGACCAAATGTATGGCGAACGTCATTTGAACTAGTTCGAGACGTATTGTTTGGACTATGTCGAGGGAAACTAGAGGCAATCATGTGATTAGGTCTTGCAAAAGCTGTTTTAGTCACATTGGGCCTAGATAGTGGAGTGACTGTTCTAGAAAGATGAACCATATCAACTTGGGAGGCAAACCGCGGTCTCGAGGATTGTGATCGCTCGGATCTAAATGCGGTAGGTTGTCTGACGGACGGTTGTCTGACGAACTGATTTGTAGGCGGTTTCCCCAAGATTGATGGTTTTTCAAGGTTAGTGTCCACACTAGGTCCTCTAGTTTTCCTTAACTCGTTTTTCAACGCAGCTATAGCAAAGACCTTTTCCTGTACTTGAGCCTTTAATGTCTCATTCTCTTTAAGCACTCTATCTTGGGATGCCAATTTAGATTCAAGCAACTTAATTTTTTTCAAAAAATTATCCTTTTCAGCTTTAGAATCTAGAACAGTTTGATCCAGTTTTCGTTCAAGAACAACGTTTGACTTTTCAAGTTTTTCAAAATATGTTTCAAATTTCTCCGTTTTCTTTGAAAATTCAATTTTGGCATCCTCAAGCTCTTTAGATTGCTGAGCTAAAATGGTTTCAAGCTCTTCAGTCCTAGACACAGAATTGGTTAAAGAAGCAGTCGTACAACGATTAGCAGGATTGTTAATTAGGGCATTCATTTCAGACAACATATGAAGAATATTATATGTACCTGACATGCTACTTGGTTCCTGTTTTCCTCCTGATTCTATTCTCTTGTGACTGCCTCTTGTAGCGTCTTGCAATATATGCAATTCGCCCTCTTGAAATTTCGAATTCAACGAATCCATTGAATATTTGATAACAAGTGATTGTGGATATGACAACACCAACAAAATATCCGTAGTAAATCTAAAAAAATAATCCTCGATTGATGATGTAACTCTTTTCTCGGCTCAAAAATTGTTGTCGGCTCAAACAATGATAAATTAAACCCGATCAAAAAAATCCGTAGTCGCTAAAAATAAATTCCGTCACGTTGACTCGTCACTTTTGTCTTCAAATCCGGCCACAAACACTTTTAACCCGTCAAATATATTTCCACGTAAATACTTTCAAAATACTCGCCTCAACACGATTTACCAAATCCAAGGATATCAAGTGACAAAATATATAAAATTAATTTAACTAAAAAAATAACTTTAAACTATAAAAATATATAAAAAATTAACTTAAATAAAATTCAAAAAATATAAAAAATCTGATATATTTTGAGACTTTTCAAAAAAATCAACAATACGTTTTTAAAAAAAATAAAAAAAATAAAAAAAAAATAATAATAATAATAAAAAAAATAAAAAAAAATAAAAATGATATATTTGATTTGTCAAAATGATCCGTAAACCTGTTGGCCAAAAACTCACAGTCACCTAACCCTAAAACGTGGCATGACAAGAAAGACGTGGGCTGATCAAGGACTCCCATACGTGGCAAAAAAAATAACAGAAAGAAGTGGCCAGTATCCCACTAATATTGGGATATATAAATTTCCCTAAAAATTCTCACTTCCCACTTTGTATATACCGCCCCCATATATATACTCCTTCTCCTTCTTTGACTTTATACAAGACCAAACACAGATTCACACTCTCAAAAACTGTCTCTTTCTTCTATATTTTCTCTCAAACAGTCACTCACAAAATCTATCTACTCATCCATCTTGTTTACTCCGCCTTTTTTTTTAATTTTTCTCTCAAAGAAGTGCAGATCTAAGCAATCATACAACCCAATATCAATCTATTCTAAAAAATTTCTACCCTAAAACCCACGAAATAAATTCTCGAACGATTAAACGAAACCCACGAATGTCTGTCTCCTATCGTCAGAAACCATATAATCAACCGCACACAAGATCTTGTTATAAAGGTCTCGGGTAGGTTTTTCGATTTTCTTTATGTGTCCTTGATCGATGAGGGTTTTTCTGAGATCTGGAGTATTTTCTATTCTGAATGAAGAGTCGAGTGGAGTGTTTGTTGGTCTTTGGTTTGTTTGTCGAGAGTTTGATTTGTTTAAGAGTTGTGAGAACGAGGGTATCAGTTTAATGAGTCTTGAAAAAAAATGAGTGTTGTTGTTGACGAGGGTGTGTGTCGAGTGGGGGTTAATGGAGGGTCAATGGTTTGATTTTGTGTGGTGTCTAGGGTCTTGATTCGAGAGAGAGTTGGTGTGGTATAGTGTCTTTTTGGGTTCGAGTGGTGAGGGGGTTGATAACGAGGGTGTGTGATGTTCGAGGGCGTGGGTAGTTGAGTCTGATATGGGTGAGGGAGTCTAGGGTTTTTGTTGTGTCGAGGGAGAAAAGAGTCAGGTCAAGTGTTGAGTTTTTTTGGTTTAGTCAAGTGGTCTTGAGTCTTGGGTGATAAGTAAGTTAGTCGAGGTCTTGAGTCGGCATCGCAATGTTTTTCTTATTCATCGCAATATCTAAAACTCACCATCGCAATGAAAAATTTCTATCGCAATCCTCAAAACTTACAACCCATCGCAATAATCAAAACACCCTTCCATCGCAATGTGTCTATAAAAATTTGGGCAGAGTTTCGTCTCACTTTTCCTTAAACCCGTCGCAATCACGATCGCAAAGTGCGATCGGAATACGCGTCGGAATAAGGGAATCTGAAAAGATTGATCGCAAAGTAGAACCACTTGGTTATTGCGATCGAAATGTCAAAGCATCGGAAACAGGCAGCTTTCTATCGGAATGGGACTAAAAATGAATGCATCGGAATAATCTATAAATCCTTTTCCGATAAACAGGACAGAACAAAAAAAAAAAAACCAACAACAACTTTACCAGGGATAGACAGAAAGTGACAAAAGTTGATTAAAAAAAATTGATACTTTTGAATATAAAAACTTAAAACATTTTCCGACTAATAAACTTGGATCAGGACAAGACAAAAAATAACCAAAAATTAAAAAATTGATACTTTTTAGAAAATAAAAAACTGATATTTTTTAAGAATATGAATGTAAAAAAAAAGAAAAATTCCGTGACCAAAGAAAATAAAATATAAAATAAGATGAACTTTAAAAGATAGAAAGAAAATAAAATTAAACTTTACCAAGTCAATAGATTAAAAACGCGCTAATCCGAAGAATCAACCATGCTCTTGATACCAATTGAAGGATCTTGTTTTTTCTAAGGATTAGGCATTGTTTGATTATCTATTAAGATGGATGATGAATGGAAGACACTTAGAGAGAGAAAGAAGAGATAGAAAGGAGAGAGTTGAAAGAAAGATGGAAAAATGTGATTATTGAAAGTGTGTTCAACAACAACCCCTCCTAACATGCTAGGAGGGGGGTTTATATAGCCCACCCTACATGTGGGCTATATGGGCTATATTGGATCACGAGCCCAATATCATTGGAGTGACCGATCCTTTCTAAATACGTAAAAACGTATTTCCAACAACCTCCCCCAAAGGGAGGTCACTCCAAGTTACAATGTCCTAAATAGTCTATAGCTCGTGATCTATGCTAATAATGATGTGACCGAGACTTTCCTTGGAAAAACGTATTTCCAAAACTACCCGAGACCTTATCAAGATCTTGATGTCACGAATCGAACAGGTCTTAATGATGAGTAGCTGCTTCGTTTTAAAGCTAAAATGATATTGGGTTGATGTGTTTTATTCATGGATTTATGGTGTTAAGTAGACTTGGTGATGAGTTGTTTGTGACTATGAGATGAATCATGTTTGGATCTTGGATCTGTGTTTTGGATGAGATGAATGAGGGGACGGATGTTTCTAGATGGGGGATGGAGATTTGGTGGGGGACGGATTAAACAAGGTGGAGGTGTGAGAGAGGAGAATGGGGGCGGATGTGATGAGATACGTTTAGGGTTATGTGTGAGTGTAATTAGGGTTGGGTGACTTATACACCTAATTTTTAGGTATTAAGTTTTGTGACCGGGTATTTTTCTCATGGGCCATGGACTCACAAAATCTTAACAAAGCAATGGGCCAAGGACTTTTCCTAAATTGTTAAATTGATTTTCCTGTGTAACGGGCAAAATACTGGATGGGCCGCATTTTTTTTGTTGGATAAAAATTTGTTACTTCAAAATAGTGTTTTATCATTTTATTTTCTATGAAAATATTTTGATTAACTATTTTTTAAAAGTGACAAAATGTGACGAGAAACAAGTGACGTGACAAAAAGACGACACAACGTGACGAGAATTTATTTGAGACGAGACCAAGAAAAAAATTGGGCGATTTTTTTAGTGGCTACAGATTTTGTTTGATCGGGTATTAATTACGTGATGTTGAAGACAGATTTTTTGAAGGCGTGGACTTATTTTATCTTTCATAGATAACTTGCTCGTGCTTAATCTTAGAATGACGACTTGGTTATCTGGTTTCCGGGTTCGGGGTGGATGGTTGATGACTCGGATATCTATCACTTAAAGGGGTTACATTGTTGTACTCAGTGTCACGCGCTTAGTCGACGTGGATAATTTCAAGAGGTGTTGTGCTTATAGACTTCTTCAGTGATGCATTGAGTACTTAGAGATTTATCCACCGTTCTTCATTCAACAATAGTGCAAGCTTAAGTCACAAGATAGAAGGATTTTTATTCAGCTTCACGTTTGATGTATCTGGTTCATTCTTTCAGTGGTCACTTCAAATTGCTTTCACGTAGGTTGGTAAAGGTGGCCATGGAGAGTTTATGAGAAGAGATTTTCGATCAACAACTGATTCTCACAAAATATATAATTCAGCTTATTTATTATTCTCACGAGATTTCAGGTTTATATGCGTACGATTTGTTGATGGTTCCGAATTCGAAACCATCAAGGGGAGAAGAAGACACATTGAACGCACAACGAGTACACGTGATGAACTTCATACCTTCTTTTGATTTGAAGATATTCCGGGATGACATTTGTCATAGCCGCAGAGAAAATCAGTGTTTTAACTCGTGGCGTTATCAATCTCCAAACGGTACACTACTGATTCGAGGTTTAATTGTTTGATTGTTGCAATTATTCATCATCATTATCCTATATGCATTCCCGGGACTTAATTGACTCTGGTGCATCTCCGGAAGAAGATATGTGCATTTCCGGGACTTAATTGACTCTGGTGTTACGATGTCAACTTCATGAATGGGATAAAGTGTCCACTTCAGTATTTGAGCTTCATAATTGGGATTGATTTACCTTCTTCAACTATGTGGGGGAAGAAGTGTCTTGATTTCTTGTATGCATAACTTGAACTCTTAGGGGGAAGAAAAATTCAGAAGAATTATTCAAGCGTGAGAAGAGAAGTTGTTGATCTACTTGGTGTACCCCTTACTTTCAATCCCTCTTAGCAACGTTATCATGTTATATGATGGGATTTGCTTCTTAGATTCCGCTGTGCGCTTAATTATTCTAAGCTTTATTGAAAGCTTTGAAGTTGCTTACGAGGATTGTCGATTTAGGGGGAAGCTATTTAAAAAGCTTCTACATCAAGTTTATGTGGCATGAATTAGGGGGAAGCTAATTCAGAAGCTTCTCCTTAACTAGAAGTGTATGGGTTACTTAGCTCGTGCCGTTACAGTATTTCCTCTACAAGTTACTTTAAAGATGAGTCGTTTTGAAGACGAAGGCCTCAGAAGACTTCATCAGCATTGGACGCTTCATGGAAGCTCTTGTTCTTAATCATTTTGTACTTGTTAGGAAGAATATTGTAAGGAATTCTACACGTCGTCCCATGGGGGAAGATTGTTGGAAACTCACTTTATGTGACGACATTTAAGAATTCCCATTAGTTATCATAGTCACACACATTTAGACTAGACTAGGTTCGTTGTATAGTTTATGTTGTGTGTGTGGCTATATATACCCCTCCTTAGCTTCCAAGGAGGGGTGTTGCTTGTCATTTTTTCATCTTAATACATTTACATTTCACACATTCAACCTCTCTTCTCTCTCTCTAAACCAACAATGGCTACCACCACCATATTTCACCATGTTAGACCACCGGATCATATTTAGCAAATCTACAGTTTTCTCATGCAGAAGGGAAGACTTATCTCAAGAAAACCAATTTTCTTTAGGTATACCTCTTTTAGCATGTGAGTTCAACTCATTCAATACCTTAGATACACAAGCAACATGATTTTCATGAAGACACTTTGCATACATACAGAACAAACACCATGTTTGGGGTCTGTGTGAAATCTAGAAATCCTAGTATGATATGATACACGCGCTTCAGATGACTTTGCACACATACTCTTTGAAGCAGGCCAAGTTCTAGATGATTGACTAATGCTCCTAGTTTTAGGAATGCTACCATTATACGTGTTATATAATCTAGCAGAAGGCATCACATTATAATTTCTTGCTTGTGTGATTTTCTTAACTTCCTCTCTATAGTGATTATGAGTCATCTTAGTTGACCTATTTCTTAGCACGTTCTTAGAACTGTACATAGAATCACTAGAGGCAATATTGTTTTGAGGTTTTGTAATGGCAGATTTAGTTACATTGGGCCTATTAAGTGGAGTGACGGGTTTTGAAAAATGATTCACATCAACTTTGGAGGCTAACCATGGTTTAGAGGATTTAGGTCTCTCGGATCTGTACACAGTCGATTGTCTAACAACTTATTGGTTTCTAAGAGGTTTCGAAGGCGGTTTCCCTAGGATTGAAGTTCTGTTAGGTTCTTAGTAGCAATCAGTGACCCTTTTTTTGGGTTATCAAACTTAGTATCCATACTAATTCCTTTAATTTTCCTCAATTCGTTTTTTAACACAGCTATTGCAAAAACCTTCTTCTGAACATGAGCCTTTGAATTAGCATTATCCTGTTGTAATTTCGTTCGAGAAGCCAACTTAGATTTTAGCAAGTTAATTTGTTTCAGAAATTGATCCTTTTTAGCTCTAGCATCTTGAATTTTACGATCCAAGTGTTGTTCAAAAACCATATTTGCTTTTTCAAGTTTTTCAAAATATGTTTCAAACTTTTTCATTTTCTTCGAAAATTCAAGTTTGCCATTCTCAAGATCTTTCGATTGTTGAGCTAAAATCGTCTCGAGCTCTTAAATCTTATAATCATAATTGGTTAATGAAGCAGTCATATGGAATTCATCATGATATTTCAAAACATGCTGGTCAATCTCTCCCCCTTTATGACTCACATCGGATGAATCAGAAGTGGTATTACTATCACCCTTATCCATCCCATGTGTGTCATAAATAGGTTTAGTATGCTCAACGTACGGTATTTCATCGGCATATACATCATATACAACATTCCATTGTACCTCATTTATAGGATCTTCATCATAAACGGGTTTGGTGTCAGCATAAAAGATGTGTGCAACGTTCCCTGACGTGCTGCTAGTATCATGCTTTCTGGATGCTATACCATCTTCATTCACCTTGTTGTTACGCTCACGTTGAAATAGTCCTCTTTCAACAACAGACGTTTGGCATTATAGAAGTGTGTATGCAACTTATTTATGAGATTGTGAATCCCGATTATAGTATAAGCGACAACTACTTGTGTGTCGTTGGATCGTCATGATATCTAACACATGAGTTGATGAACAGCTGGAACTGATTGTAGAGTACCAAAAAAGCAGTCATGAATTTAGTCTCGTGAAACTCATCTTTGATACCAGTTTTAGATTTATGTAAACCTTAACTTGTATTTAGACAAAGAGTAGAGAGAGTTTGGCACACACACTTTATAAAGAGAGAAACCAGAGAGAGAAAGTGTAAGAACTATATGAAAAGTTAAATGAACTAACACCCTATCCATGTGTGGAGAGGGTTTATATACCCATGACTTGTAGTCACCGGCTTAGTACACGGTTGGGCTATGTCATGAACTAAGGCCCGTTACTTTATATTATATCGTAACTAAAATACGAGCCTCTTACATATAAATAGCGTTGGAGTGAATGATCATTCTATATACGTAAAACGTATTTCCAACAAAGAGAAAGATGATTAAAGATATGATTCAATGTATAGAGTTTCGATATGTTATTTAAAGGCAATGCTCCCCTTTAACGTAATCTCCCCCTTAATCGAGGCGTCAAGGTATAATGAACTTTCAAAATATTAGCATGAAACTCTATTTCCCATTAAGACGAGTATACACAACTTAGTGTATATAAGATACATTTTCTATATTATTGGTGGATGCTTCGCCTTGTTTGAGCACCAAGGAATCAGGTTATATAATTACGAGGAACTAGACACATACAATTATTGTTTTAGTAACAACAACTTAAATAAAAAGAATTAGGAGGTATGCTTAATGATCAAGATAAGAAAATGTTTTACTCACCATTAGTATAGTATGACTGACACATACTTAAGGATCGCTAATCATGCTTAAGCACTACGACTCGACTGATAACCTTTGGAATGCTAAGTTACTAGTGAAATAATCATCTACCAAATGTGATGATAGAGATTTGGAAAGACTTTCATCGAAGGCTATATTGAAAGATTCTAGAGTCTTCAAATATTCATTGTTAAGAATTATGTATGCTTTTCAAGTTTGGGGTGTTAACGAAGAAACATTATCATAAGACTTATAGTCGAAATTAATGTTGAATATAAGAATGATTAACGATAAGAAATGACTCCAGATGTACTAAAAAGGAGTAGTACATAAAAAACAGATGAAAAATGCACCTAGATGTGAAAGAAAGAAATTCCATAATTTGGAGGAGATATGAAGGATGAGAAAAAGTGACGAGGGAAGATGTAGATGAATATATCGTTTGCACGAACAGTGAAAAGCAAGGTATGATATGTGTGTTACTCTAACGAGACAAAGGTGAATGATAGTAAATCTATATATTTGATAAGTGTTTTGTTGGTTGTCAATATTGACGAACAAAGGAGGATATGAGCGATGACAAGGTTGATCTTATTTGATGGTGACATTCATATATGCTTAAACACATATATGTATTTCTCATAAACAGACTAAAAACGACTAAGACATCATCAAATGTGCAATGTATATGCTTGTTTTATTGTTTGTGCATGCTGATATGAGCTTAAATAATCATATCATTTGTATCTTAAAACAACTAAAAATGCATAAATATGTTGAAAGTGCCTTGTGTATAGGTTGTTTCTTGTTTTAATGTGTGTAGGTACCAAGTTCACGAAAACCGACAAAAACCGACACGAGAATGAAGAAAAGATCGAAGAAGCCAAAATCGAGCTCGACTTGAGTGGATTTAATCTTAATTGGGCCAAGTGGGACCCACATTTGGGATAATGGGCTTAATAGTCCATTTGAAGTTAAAGTTGTTGAAATCATTTGCTAATGGCCCAACACTTGGCCCATATCCAAACGACCCAAATGGAGTAAATATAACGGATGGAATGAAGGCCCAAGCCCAAAATGAATTATGGGACGAGTTCAAGTCTAATGGGCTTTTAGGGTTTTTGCAATATATACAAACGAATGTGCGTTTGTTTTCAGTCAAACTTTTACACAATAAATAAATAAACAAAAAACCGTTCCTCACCCACTCAGTTGCTTCACCTTCACACGTTTATTCTCATCTACTCATTCCCACATATACATGTTACACCTTTTCTCACAAATAAATAAACGTATCTCATCCCCACTCACATTTGTCACCCCACTTTTACACATTAAATAATATTCAATGTTTTCTATGCATCATCTCCTTTCTTCCCCAATAATAAAAACCAGTAACAGTAAGTTACTGTGTAAAAAAAACCCTAGATCAAATAATCTTGAAATAAATTGGGGCTTTTATGGCACACGTTTAATTCATACGTGTGGGAATAAAACCCCCATGGTTTAAGGAAGAGAGTATGAGGAACGAGCATGCTACGTGGCAACGAATTATTGGAGGCAACACCTCACCAATCCTTATCAACCAATCAGGAGGCTGAAAAGAAACACAACTAGCACACACGGATGCCACGTTGGCAATCCGTGTGCTAGTTGTGCCCTATCAACCATCAGATCAACAAGGAAAGAGAAAATGAAGATCTAAGGGCTATTATTGAAGAAGAATATTCCTTTGGAGATGCGGATATTCGCTCATCACAAGCCGTGGGATGGCTATAAAAACCCCCCAATTTACTTGTAATTTTCATCCTTTACTTTACTTTAAAGAAATTATGTATAAATTGTTTTAGGGTTAATTTTGTATTTCTTTTAATTAAATATTGTAATATTTCTGAAGTTTAATAAAAGATCAGTCGTTTTCATTTACATTCGTGTCTCGTTTATTTTCTTTTCCTGCTTAAATTGATATACGAATTAGATCTTATAACTGTTTCACAATAATAATGTTTGAGATGTTAAATATGAGCTAATTAATAGCTTAGATTTAATATTAGAAGTAAATGTTTTGGATTAAGACTTATCCCCACTGGATAAGTGAAATGTAATAGAAGCTGTTTGGTTCGATTGAATACGTTGGTGGTGCGAGTTAAGGTGTTTGGTGGTGTCGTTTACGGTTCTTAGGTTGTTCAGCACAACCTACTTCCCAATGGTTTCGTCAAAAGGTGTTAACCCTTTTACTTTTCATGTTCAATTATAGCTTAATATTGAGTTGATTTAAATGTTAAGGTGATTTTATCTGATTTAAGTTGTGACTGCTTAATGTTAACTATTTTTGAAGTTAAAGTTTATGGGATTGATTTTGAATGTATTTTGAATGCTATTGTGTTGGGGTTTCATTCATTAACTGTTTATCTTGTTCTCGGCTTAAATTAAGTTATATGTTAATCAATTTGAATTTGCTCTGTTGGTTTTGAATGTTTATGGATAAATATTATGACTGCTCATAAGTTTGAACTTGTTAATCTGTTATTTGGAATTTGAATATGCTGAGATTTGCAAAACTGATTGAGGTTTTAGATTTGGAGTCAAGCTGAGTTAATTTATCTTTCAGAAACTGAAGCTTCATGTCTGTTTCATAATAAGGTTCGGTTTAATCTTTTTAGAGGTAAATAAAGAGATTTAAGTTGAGTTTGGATTGAACTTGATCTGTTTAATTGAGATTGAGATGATCTTGTAGGAAGGATTGAGTTTTGTTTATCTGTGTAAAAAGTATTGTGAAAATTTGATGGGTATTCACTCTCTGCTAGTCTGCCTAATTCAGTAGAGACGTTTTTAAATTTGTTTTGGTAATTTGATTATTCCCTTTTCTTAATTTTACTTTACTGTTTGATTTAATATGCCAGTTATTTTGACTCTACTGAATGTTTTGAGCCTTATAAGGCTGTGTTATGTTTGGAATTGAGCTTTGTTACTGTTTAGTTAAAGCTTATCGAGATCCTATTGATCTGATAAGCCCAAAAGAGCTGTATCCTAACAGCTTATAGGAAATAAGCTTACAAAAGTCTCTCATGTGACTCATTTTCATCATCTGTCAAAAAGATAAATAATCTCAAAAAAATGGGTTCCTTCCTAGGGCTCGAACCCATGACCTCCTGGTCATGGGTCAAGCGTGTTTACCAACTGAGCTCAGTGCTCGTTTGAGTTAATTAACAGATATTTAATTAATATAGTGATATCTTAGTCTGACAGATTTTATTTTAGTTACATCTTAGTTTTTGTTTATACAAATTGTTTTAAAATTTTTTAAGTAAACTTTAGTTTTAATAAAATAAATAATAAATAAAATAAAAATATAAAAAAATGTTTTTATTAAATTTAAATAGTCTAATTAGTTTATTTTTAACTAATTAGAATTTTATAATATTAGATTTAAATAAAAATAGTTTTTAAATAGGTTTGTTTTAAGTGATTTTTAATAAAGATAATTAGTTTTAAAAGTTTAATTAGATTTTTTTTAAAATAGTTTAAAAGTTTTTTTTATAAAAAAAGATTAATTTTGTTATAGATTATTAATTAGTTTATTTGTTAAACAGTTTTTAATTTCAAGTAATTGTTTTTAGTTTAATAATAGCAGGGTTAACGGTTCATGCACTTTAGGTTAATTTTAAATAGTTTAAAATTGGTAGAATTAATTTCTAGTTTAAAAACCGAAAACCAATTCAAATCGATTGTCCGAATCAAAACAAAGCGTCTCAAATTCACTCGATCTTCGTGTACAACGAACTTGGTTCATCACGTGTTTAATTGAATTCGTCATTGGTAATATTAGTCTATTACTTTTTCCTAAAGGTAATTTCTAATTAACCCTATAACGTATCCAAATTATCACTATACTATCACGATCACATCAAAAATTTTGGCGCCGCTGCCGGGGATCTTGTGTACGATTCGTCTTTGTGGAGATTTGTTGATCGTTGATTTGAAGACCCTTTCCGTCCTCGGAAAGTTTTGTTATTTTCTTATTATATAGTATGTATCGTTTTTATGAAAAATACAAAAAATAATCTTCTTAATCCTCTATCATGTTTAATTCTTTTTCTCCTCACCCTCTAAATTTTAATTCTTCCTTCGTCGATTGTGTTGGGTGTGGAGAACCGTTATATGGTTTTTCACCATGTCGGTGGTGCACGTGTGAGCGTTGTGGAAATGATTTACGTCACGATGTACGTGTTGGATTTTGTCCTTGTTGTGATGATATTACTTCATGTGGAAATCCGAACTTTTCGAATAATTCTCTCGATTTCAATCCACCTCCACACCCCACATACGAGACACCCTCGTGTGAGTTTTGTGGAAACGATTCTCATTTTGGTGATGATTGTTCGCATCGATTCTCGCTTAATTACGAGCAAGAACCGAGCTACAATCAAAACTTTAATGATAATTGTTATCCACAAGATTTACCGAGTTTATCACAACAATATCTTTGTTGTGAGTATTGTGGAGGTCCTCACGAGAGTTTTTGTTGTCAACCGAGAGATCAAATTTTTATGAGCCTAATCCTTGCTATAATTCGATTCCTTCCGGTTTTGACCAATCTCCACAATATTCTTTCGATATTGAACGACTTGAAACAACTTTGCAACAAATAATTCGAGAGAAAGAACGAGCTCAAGCGGAATCAAAATACCTTGCTAATCGTGAACTCGAGCGTTCTCTTCTTTTAGATTATGATGAGGATAGTACTCTTTCTTTGCGAGATCTTATGGCTCTTCATCCTTCGTCTAGTGCTATCGTATTTCCTTTTCGTATCTTGCCGGCTATTGAGCCCGAGGATTCTCCCATCCTAGATGATGAGGAAATCTCTCATGACATCACCACTCCTATTCTTGATTCTCCCATCGAGGAACCCGAAAATTCTCTTAGCAAGGGGGACGAGCATATTAGCACTATTCCGGATACGGAATCGAACGAAGTAATAAAGTCTAGTGTTTAAATCCTTGTCTAAAACCCAAGAGAGTTTGACGGTATTTCCAATGAGATGTGTGATTTTCCACATTGTGATGACTCGACTTCTTCCATTCACTTTGATATTCTCTTTAATTCTAATGATGAAAATTGTGATGGAAATGAAGATTTTGAGGATGATTCTACTTCTAGTGAATTTTCTAATGCGGATTTCTCCGATGAACTTTCTTATAAAGATGATATTCACGACTCGGATTTTGAGGGGTTCACCGATGAACCTACTCTTCTTCACCCATTTCCACCGGGAAATGAGGATGATAGTGATCCGATTTTTGAGAGGTTCACTTTTGAACTTGCTCCTTTAGACCCATTTCCACCGGGAAATGAGGTTGATTTGAATATTCCGATCATTGAGAAGTTCTCCGATGAACTTACTCATTTAGATGTGGAAGACGTGGTTCTTCGTGAGAAATTATCCAACGTCTATCTTCTCATATCTAAGATCTAGGCTTTGAATTCTAAGCCTAATGCCAAGTCTTTTTCTCTATCTCCTATTCCCCTTGAGGATAGTGATCCGCTTATGGAGGAGATTGATACTTTTCTTGTTTCTCATGATTCGATACCACCGGGTGTTGATGATCTCGACCCGGAGGGGGACGCTCTCTTTTTAGAGAATTTACTTGATGATGATTTCGTCCCAAGTCCTCCTTCCACCCACTTTGACCTTAATGTGCGGGTTTTTCATGTGTCTCATATTGAGTACCATGACCCGAGTGATCACATTCCTAATGGTGATATGGTCGTTAAAGCTAAGAATGTTGATTCTACTATGGATGAAACATTTATTCCACCATTACCATGTGCTTTATATGATCTTGGATTAGCATGGGGGGATGACACCGTGTTGTCTATTCCTTTCTCCACCGAGGACGAGGTATTGAATCCCGGAATCGTTGATTTAGGGAAATCTCGGCCTTTCACCGATGTAATAAATGAAAGATTTTTCTATCATCTTGGTGCGAGTTTATCTTGGGGAGCATGCTACATCCATACCATTATTTGTGACTACCATCTCTTTTTATAGATTTGTGTTGGAGTTTTATCCTTTCGTTTGTCATCCGACAACGAGGATGTAATCTTTGACCCCGGCATCGTGCTTATGTTGGATTTTATTATAATATGCCGGTTTTCACCTTTTTCCCTAAGGACCAATGAATGCGGGGACCGAGTCGAGCTCATGACTCGGTTAACAAAAATGAGGTGCCTTGTGGGGGAGTCCCATACTTTCTATCTTCTTTCTATTTTCTAACACTAATAAGGCTTGATCTTTCAAGCTCATGCTCGTGTTTTGTTGTGTTGTGAATCTTAGGTATGACCCTAATATTTTGAAGACTCTCGTGTTCGGTTTTTGCCGGTCCACTTGATCTTCCATTCTTAGAATGCCAAAAAGGGGCACACTCTTTATCCCTTGATTTTTATCGACTAACGTTTTATCTTGAGGCATAATTAATAAACAGCTTATAGATTTGCGTGCTCTTTTCCATGCTAGGAATTTACATTAGACTCTTCGTGTCTTAGCAAGGGGGTGTTACTCTTGAGCTAAGAAACATTGAGGACAATGTTTGGTTTTAGCATGGGGGAGTCAATCGATATAATCGCTTGCAATTGCTTTTGTCGTGTCCAAACGTATTGTTTTTCTCATTTTTCAATAAAATTTTAAATTTTTAGTGTTGTTTTTAAGTTTTAATAAATGAAATAAGTGCTTTTGACACGAATGTAGGCCTTCCGTTGGTGAAAATAAGAATAGTTTTTGACTCGACTCGGTATTTAACCTTAGCTTTTCCTTAACGTATTTGAATTAAGTTTTGCTAGGCTTTTATGTAGGGAGCTTTAAAACGCGAAAGTCTTAATTCATACGAGTTAAGAACAAGAACTTTTCGCAAGTTCCTATAATTGATCCTAGAAAGTCGTTTATCAAGGGAACTTTAAAACGCAAATTCTAAAACTTGAAAAAGTATAAGAAGATGCAAGATCCTATAGATGACTTGAAAACCCAAAACTTTGATTTAATAGGCTAAGTATCCATTGATTTCACATTTTTGAAATTTTACAATATGGAGAACAAGAGATGATAGAGTTCAATCATAAGTTTCTAAGGTTAAATTCTTCTTTGTGCAAGTATTTTTGTGTTTGATTTAATCTCCTCGTACTTACTTTCCTTGCTTGTATAATAATTGCTTAATAAATGAAGTTTTTAGCGGGTTAGGCTTGATATCTTAACTCGTAACTCCTTCTTTTTCTTCCCTTGTAATTAAAGTGAGAACACATTAAGTGTGCCAGCGTCATGGACTTTTGATCATGGGATTGCGGAAATTTGGCTTACTATAAATATCATATTAATAAAGAAGAATAAATAAAAACATGTTCTCTAGGAGCCTTCGGGTGGGAGTCATGTAGCACTAACCTTGTCATTAGAGCCTTAGGGTGTATGTCAAGGGGCGTGTTGAATAAAAATTGCTTCATCATTATGATCTGTAAGGTGGGATGATGAAGTCAATTCCCTTATTTTTGTCCAAGGAGCCTTAGGGTGTGGATTTTAAATAAGGAGTACAATTGCATCTTAAAGAGCCACAAGGTGTTATGATGTAGTTGTTGCTAACTCCATTAATAAGGTCATAATTGATTTTGGAGGTTTTATTTGTTGCTTTTAAGTAGCCATATTAGCCAAATTTCGGGTCCGAGATTTATCCCTAAATCGTGTTAAGTTATCCTTGATGTTGGATTTCTTTAGTGACAACAGTTTTTGAAGTCGAGGTTAGGTTTTGAGTGTTGAGTGTACACCGTTCATGCCTTCATTTTTGGACTAATAAATATCAAATAAAGTCAAATGAGCCTTTGGGTGAATGACAAATAAAATCTAGAGATACAATTAGGAATAAAAGGAGATTGAGTTTAACACAAATTACTTGTATGAGTTGGTTTAATTTTGGGGTTTATGATTGACAATGATCTTGTTTTTGCACTTGGCATGGAAAAGTGAAAAGTCGGGGACGATGAATCTATTTGAGTTTTATGATCCTTAAAGTTATTTCTCAATAATGAAAGCAATACATTATGTCTTTGCAAAATAAAATGTCAAAAGTTGAATAATGGTGTCGTTAGTGTTTTATCTTATCATTGCGTGAGGACAAGGCAATTGCTTAGCAAGGGGGAGTTTGATATGAGCTTAAATACTCATATCATTTGTATCTTAAAACAACTAAAAATGCATAAATATGTTGAAAATGCCTTGTGTATAGGTTGTTTCTTGTTTTAATGTGTGTAGGTACCAAGTTCGCGTAAACCGACAAAAACCAACACGAGAATGAAGAAAAGATCGAAGAAGCCAAAATCGAGCTCGACTTGAGTAGATTTAATCTTAATTGGGCCAAGTGGGACCCACATTTGGGATAATGGGCTTAATAGTCCATTTGAAGTTAAAGTTGTTGAAATCATTTGCTAATGGCCCAACACTTGGCCCATATCTAAACAGCCCAAATGGAGTAAATATAACGGATGGAATGAAGGCCCAAGCCCAAAATGAATTATGGGACGAGTTCAAGTCTAATGGGCTTTTAGGGTTTTTGCAATATATACAAACGAATGTGCGTCTGTTTTCAGTCAAACTTTTACACAATAAATAAATAAACGAAAAACCGTTCCTCACCCACTCAGTTACTTCACCTTCACACGTTTATTCTCATCCACTCACTCCCACATATACACGTTATACCTTTTCTCACAAATAAATAAACGTATCTCATCCCCACTCACATTTGTCACCCCACTTTCACACATTAAATAATATTCGATGTTTTCTATGCATCATCTCCTTTCTTCCCCAATAATAACAACCAGTAACAATAAGTTACTATGTAAAAAAAACCCTAGATCAAATAATCTTGAAATAAATTGGGGCTTTTATGGCACACGTTTAATTCATACGTGTGGGAATAAAACCCCCATGGTTTAAGGAAGAGAGTATGAGGAACGAGCATGCTACGTGGCAACGAATTATTGGAGGCAACACCTCACCAATCCTTATCAACCAATCAGGAGGCTGAAAAGAAACACAACTAGCACACACGAATGCCACGTTGGCAATCCGTGTGCTAGTTGTGCCCTATCAACCATCAGATCAACAAGGAAAGAGAAAATGAAGATCTAAGGGCTATTATTGAAGAAGAATATTCCTTTGGATATGCGGATATTCGCTCATCACAAGCCCTGGGATGGCTATAAAAACCCCCCAATTTACTTGTAATTTTCATCCTTTTCTTTACTTTAAAGTTATAATGTAGAAATTGTTTTAGGGTTAATTTTGTATTTCTTTTAATTAAATCTTGTAATATTTCTGAAGTTTAATAAAAGATCAGTCGTTTTCATTTACATTCGTGTCTCGTTTATTTTCTTTTCCTGCTTAAATTGATATACGAATTAAATCTTATAACTGTTTCACAATAATAATGTTTGAGATGTTAAATATGAGCTAATTAATACCTTAGATTTAATATTAGAAGTAAAAGTTTTGGATTAAGACTTATCCCCACTGGATAAGTGAAATGTAATAGAAGTTGTTTGGTTCGATTGAATACGTTGGTGGTGCGAGTTAAGGTGTTTGGTGGTGTCGTTTACGGTTTTTAGGTTGTTCAGCACAACCTACTTCCCAATGGTTTCGTCAAAAGGTGTTAACCCTTTTACTTTTCATGTTCAATTATAGCTTAATATTGAGTTGATTTAAGTGTTAAGGTGATCTTATCTGATTTAAGTTGTGACTGCTTAATGTTAACTGTTTTTGAAGTTAAAGTTTATGGGATTGATTTTGAATGTATTTTGAATGCTACTGTGTTGGGGTTTCATTCATTAACTGTTTATCTTATTCTCGGCTTAACTTAAGTTATATGTTAATCAATTTGAATTTGCTCTGTTGGTTTTGAATGTTTACTGATAAATATTATGACTGCTCATAAGTTTGAACTTGTTAATCTGTTATGTGGAATTTGAATATGCTGAGATTTGCAAAACTGATTGAGGTTTTAGATTTGGAGTCAAGCTGAGTTAATTTATCCTTCAGAAATTGAAGCTTCATGTCTGTTTCATAATAAGGTTCGGTTTAATCTTTTTAGAGGTAAATAAAGAGATTTAAGTTGAGTTTGGATTGAACTTGATCTGTTTAATTGAGATTGAGATGATCTTGTAGGAAGGATTGAGTTTTGTTTATCTGTGTAAAAAGTATTGTGAAAATTTGATGGGTATTCACTCTCTGCTAGTCTGCCTAATTCAGTAGAGACGTTTTTAAATTTGTTTTGGTAATTGAATTATTCCCTTTTCTTAATTTTACTTCACTGTTTGATTTAATATGCCAGTTATTTTGACTCTACTGAATGTTTTGAGCCTTATAAGGCTGTGTTATGTTTGGAATTGAGCTTTGTTACTGTTTAGTTTAAGCTTATCGAGATCCTATTGATCTGATAAGCCCAAAAGAGCTGTTTCCTAACAGCTTATAGGAAATAAGCTTACAAAAGTCTCTCCTGAGACTCATTTTCATCATCTATCAAAAAGATAAATAATCTCAAAAAAATGGGTTCCTTCCTAGGGCTCGAACCCATGACCTCCTGGTCATGGGTCAAGCGTGTTTACCAACTGAGCTCAGTGCTCGTTTGAGTTAATTAACAGATATTTAATTAATATTGTGATATCTTAGTCTGGCAGATTTTATTTTAGTTACATCTTAGTTTTCGTTTATACAAATTGTTTTAAAACATTTTAAGTAAACTTTAGTTTTAATAAAATAAATAATAAAAAAAATAAAAATATAAAAAAAATGTTTTTATTAAATGTAAATAGTCTAATTAGTTTATTTTTAATTAATTAGAATTTTATAATATTAGATTTAAATAAAAATAGTTTTTAAATAGGTTTGTTTTAAGTGATTTTTAATAAAGATAATTAGTTTTAAAAGTTTAATTAGATTTTTTTAAAATAGTTTAAAAGTTTTTTTATAAAAAAGATTAATTTTGTTATAGATTATTAATTAGTTTAATTGTTAAATAGTTTTTAATTTCAAGTAATTGTTTTTAGTTTAATAATAGCGGGGTTAACGATTCATACACTTTAGGTTAATTTTAAATAGTTTAAAATTGGTAGAATTAATTTCTAGTTTAAAAACCGAAAACCAATTCAAATCGATTGTCCGAATCAAAACAAAACGTCTCAAATTCACTCGATCTTCGTGTACAACGAACTTGGTTCATCACGTGTTTAATTGAATTCGTCATTTGTAATATTAGTCTATTACTTTTTCCTAAAGGTAATTTTCTAATTAACCCTATAACATATCCAAATTATCAGTATACTATCACGATCACATCACATGCGCATGCACGGATATCAAGAATTCACAAGAAAACGATCAAGTGAAGACAAAATGAACACGAGAAACGAAGAATTACAGAAAGCCAAAGCCGGGATATCATATAACAGAGTTTGAAACCCTAAATCCCTTAAAACGCCTTTAATATGCACTCAAATTCCTAATATATCCTTCATTTATCCTAATATACCGTAAAATGTTAAACCTAATCACACATTTGATCCTAAAACATTTGTATCGTTAGTCTTTAGGGACTAACGGTGATAATCCTTATTTGTTAAACTTAACAAAGCTATAACTTTATTAATTCAGCCCAACAGTCCAACAAAAGCCAAAACTACACTTGTAAAAACGCGACAAAATTTATTGTACCTCCTTCTCCTTCGTTTTTTACACAGACCAAAAAGGAGATTTCATAGCTCAATAATTAGTCTAATTAAATCACTCCAAGACACTACCAATCCACTAATAAGAGAATCCCACATGCCTCACCACAACTCAGCAAAGAATATACCTAGGACAACACGTGGGCAATCTTGTTGATGGGAAAAGAAACACAAAAGTAAAGGAAGATTTTCCCTAAATTTAGTGCAATAAAAGCATACATGCGCAGAAAGTGTCAATTTAGCTTGGAAATCCTCCAATTTCACTAATTTGTTCAACAGGTGAAAGAGAAACGTGGAGCCAAAGATAGGATCTGAGGGTGCTCCTAACACCCCTAAAAGAGATAAGAAGCTGCTTCAAGATCTAGAATAGTCTTCACTAGCTTATAAATAGAGCATAGACAAAAATTGTAATAAATTGTTCCATTTTTGTAAATCGAAACGTGTGTTCCAAGTTTTATTAATATAATTGTTCTATACTTTAATTGGTTTTATTTGCTTTGCAAATCTTACTTTCCTTGCATTTAAATACTTGTCTGATTTACTTTACCAAAAAAGCAAAAACTAAAATAAAAAAACAGTCATCAATGTTCAAGTGCTTATTTGATAAGCTTATTGTTTAATAAGCTATTCATAATCTTATTATTTCATACTCAAGTTGTTTCTTGGCTTGCAAAAGCCTAGGTGTTGCTGCTTCAAGTTAAAAGGTATTTGGGTTCATATATCTTAAAAGCTGCTAAGCAATAAGTTGGGACATGATTTGGATTTGGTTAAGTCTGAAAATGGTAATAACTGTATTTAGAAGCTGTAGGTCAGTGTTGAAGATACTTGGACCCTTTTTATTGGGGTAAAGGGGACTTCAACCCGGTAAAATATATTAAATCCTAAAAAACACAGTTAAGTACAATGGAATGTGATTGATATGTCACATTAACCTCAAGCCTAAGCTTGAAAAACCACTATTCATATGACAGGCCATATGAATATTACATCAAGTACATAACCCATAACCCCAGCAGGAAAAAACCACCTAATGGCACATACACCAACAAACCTAAAAAGCATCATCAAGTAAACAAGGATTCTGAGAGACTCAAAAGTTGCACAAAGCGTGTCCCCTCTCTAGACTGTTTGAATCGACATATAAGCAACTTCAACCTAACCGTTGAAATAATGCACTCACAGATTTGAGCAACCGTCGTTTTGACTAATTTGAACAAACGCCAAATAAAATACGCCGATGCAGCCAACATCAACTTTGAAACCACACTTCTAGTAGTTTTACGCTTAGTCCAAGGAAGAATATACGCCATAATTTGATTGAAACACGGACTTGGGCAACCAAGATCAGCAGCAATACGAACCTTATTCCAAACCTGCCGCGAGAAAAGGCATTCAAAAACCAGATGATCATGGGAATCAGGTTGACCTTCATATAGCAGGCATACAGATGGTAATGCACTCGAGACATCCCATAATGAAACTTTATCCTGCGTTTTATGTTTTTGTTTGATCACCAGCCATAAATCAAACTCGTATCTTGGGATACACAAGATCATACCAAGGGACCTTAAGATCACGCGATCTTAAAGACGACCATATAGTAGTAAAGGAAAATGGTTTAAAAACATTTCCTACTGTTCGCCAAAGTAATCTGTCCGGAACTCTTTCCTGAATAATTGGGCTACGAATATTAGCAAAAAAAGTATGTTTACCTTGTAAGAAATCAGGCCACATCCATTGCCCCTGTCTAATGATGTCCTTGATTACTATAGTTAAAACCCGAACGATGAATAGCGCTTGACGAAAGTATATTAGTCAAAGGACACTCCACGGACCAAATATCAGACCAAACCGAGGCCTTTGAGCCATCTCCAATCTTGTACCAGATAAATTCTATAATAATAGGTCATAGTGAAGAATCTTATGCCATCCCAACGTCATATTACCACGACATGGGATTTCCCAAAAGTTCCGGCCTTTTAGTTTGTATTCATGTATCCATTTCACCCAAAGAGACTCTTTGAGAACTAATAACTTCCATATATGCGAGACCATGAGAGCCTTGTTGAAAATGTCTAACCTCTGAATACCCAAACCCCCTTCGTCTCTAGGAAGACAAACCACGTCCCATGCCACTTTCGCTTTACCCTTATTCATTGCTCCTTGGCACCACAAAAAACCACGCATAATTTGCTCGATATCAAGTAATACACGTGATAAAGCACAAAGACATAAGACCGGTAGAGATGCATAGATCCAATAACCGATTGAACAAGTTAGAGTCTCTGATAAGTGTGAAAACACTCATCAATAATGACCCAAAAACAATAAAAACACAGCCAAATACATTATATTTAACTGTAAAATATCCGAATTACGTCGGTATTTGTGTTTTTGTGTAGGTAAACAAGATGCATTTTTGAGCAAACACGCGTTTTCAAGGATTTATTTGACAAAAGACGAAGAAAAAGACGAAAGATGCTTCATGGACCTTACTTTCCAAAACTACAAAGAAGGAGGACTTAAGTTGCAATTTCTACAAAAACAAAGAATGAAAAAGAAATTGACTTAAAAGATTTTAATACATTTGACACAAGATGGAAGTGAAAGGACCAAAAAGAAAACAAATGGAAAGTTTATTAAAATTGGTCAAAGGACCAAGTCAAGATTCATTCATTCATATACGTCTCATCTTCATCAAACGAATAGAGAGAGAAAAAGTTATAACATTCGGTTTTATCACTTTCTCCATCAGAAACCTTCAAGTTCAATCCATGAAAAATCTACAAGGTTTCATACAAAGCTTCAAAAAACAAAAGTGCTCCTCTTTATCTCCTCTACAATTAGATATTACTTATTTTGATCAAGAGTCAAGAACGAAGAAACCCCCAATCTTGGGATGTGAAGAACCCTAATTGATAAACCTCGTATTTACACGTGGAAGAAAAGGATTGGATGGCACACATCACGCTCCTCCTCCCAGTCGCCTATAAATACCAAAGAAGCCCCTCATTTGAAGATGGTTAGCTTAGGAGTAGATTTACACATAGTTAGTTTAGTAATTAGTTAGTTTTCTTGTTAAACTTTTGTAACCAAGTTTGTTAAGTTTTTGTAACTGAATGATTTTCTTTTCACCATTAATGAAACTCTACTTTAAATCTTCAACCTTTCTTTGGTTTTCTTTAAATTTTGCATCTTTACTAGTGCTACTGTTCACGATAATTGGTAAGGTGTTACTGTTCATTTAGTGGATTGATTGATCTCCGTATGGTGTTAAGAATCTGTTACTCGTTTCATTTTACTTTGATACAATCTCAGTTTTGGTGATTCAATTAGTTACGTTCAGTTTTAAGTTTGTTAAACTGATAACTGTCATCTCCATTAATGAAAAGTTCAATATTACTGATTTCACATTCATCCTACTGTCCTTATGCTCTACTTTTACTCATAAGCTCTCAAAAGCTTAATTCTAGCTTCTTATTATGTATTTATTACTTGTGTAGATTATATGTTTTCAAGAGTTGGATTTTTAGAAGTTTCTTGCAAGTCATACAATTAGGCAGAAGATCAAGTAGTTTTAAAAGTTAATTCTGTTGAGAAAAGTTAGTTGAATTCGGATATTGTTCAGTTGAGATTAGTTGTAACAAATTTTATTTTCTTTCTTTGATCTTAAAGTTGTGTTCATAAGGTTTCTGTTCAAGAGCTTCATTACTCTTAATTCTATTAAAAACCGACACCAGCTTATGGTGAAAAGCTTATCAGAAGCTTTTTACTTTCATCTTAAGTCTACAAATGTTCAGTTCAGACAGCGATGTTTGGAGTTGCTGTCAGACAAGTTTTTACAACTGGTGCTCTTGGTTTACATTAGCAGATAGATTAGTAAATAAGCTAGCTCAGTGCTGCGCTTCGTCGTCAACGGAGGCTTCGATTAAAGGTCAAGCATACTTTAGTTTTCGGCTCGTTTGTAGTCTAATCTGTAATTTGATTTTCTTAGTGTAATCTCGTTTGCAGTGTGTCTGTTATTAAGTTTTGTTATTGGTTATTTGTTTTGTGATTTCATCCACAATTTAGATCTTCTAATTTTCTGAATTTATTTCATAACTGGTGTTTGGGATAGTGAAACTCTTTGTGATATCTCATTAGTCTTAAGGTACATTCTGTTAGAAAATGTCAGTTGGCGAGAAGTATGTTTAGAGTCATTTACATAAGATTATATTTTCTAGACTTTGTGAGCACTTAAAATCATCACAGTTGGATAGAGATGTATTTACTTGCCTTAGTTTGTAGAATCATTGAGATCTTACATAGGAAAAGTTAGGGATACAAGTTACTTGATTTCGGATCTCTAGGAAGTAGTGATTTACTGATTTTTAGCACTCACGTCATTAGCTTAGTAAAAGAAGCTGAAAGATCAATGCATAAGAAGTTCAGTAAAGAAAGAAACGAGCCAGAGGTTTATTCTGATTTACATATACATTAGTTTCGAAAGTCTCCAGTTTTAGCCCTTCATAGTTATATACTAGTTTGCATATATACAGTCCAAATTCGTTAGTTAGATTCATTGTTAGACCCTTCTGTTAGAGATTATTTGCGAGCTTAGACCTTTTATTGCATTTTTATCCATTGGACTGAATATTTCTTTTTGGGCTTTTTATAGTTTTTTTACTTGGGCTTTGTAGCTCGTTATTGGTGTTTAGGATTTGTTCACTTTAATAGAGTTGCAATTTGAGAGTTATTTGACATCTTATTTTCATAAAGATTGTGTTAGTTTTACAAAATTAATAGTTTGTATTATTTTCATATTAGTTAGTTTGTTTTTCTTTTTCCTATATTGTAGTTTAGAATTTGTAATTTGCATTTGTAGATTAAAATTGTATTTTACGCTTTTACATATTTTGTACATTTAAATGTGGTATTTGCAGTGTGTTGTAGAATAGTAAGTATACGTAGGTAATATAATATATTTTTACATTTTTACATGTTTTGTGTGCAAGTAGCTTAAAAACCAATCAAGCTTTTATAACCAAAAATAATAAAGTCAAACTTGAAAAGTTAAATCAATTCGATAAGACCGAGAGACAACTACACTAAAAACAAAATATTAAATGGCGCCGTTGCCGGTTCTTTTCGTGAAGATTAACGGTTTCGAGTGAGACGTATGGATTTTGGGATTCGTTCACTTTATGAACGTTATTTTTACGTATTATAAATCAAAAATATAAAAAAATCAAAAAGATAAGAATGTAAAAATTAAAAAAGCACAAAATAAATTCTTTTCCTAAAGAATTGAACCAAAAGAATTAAAAAATCCAAAAGTAATATTTTTCCTAAAAGATTACACCAAAAATATTATTGTGTTTATCGTTTTCCATCGTTTTTACATACATATTATATTTTTCTTTAAAAAATCAAATAAATAAAAAAATATTTTTGATATATTATTATATGTAAATACATATACGTAGACACGAACACTTAATCCATCTACTTCCATACGTATTGCCGAGGGAATACACCGTGCTTAGGGGCGTTCCGGTCCTAAGTTTGTGTATCGATCAAATTTGATTAAGACACAATAGATAAATACTATAATGTACTTGATCTTGAGAAAGAGGCCACTGTGTGGTGGGTATAAGGCGAGTGTATTACACATTCTAAAGAAGCAGGATCTTAAGTGCTACGCGCCGCCTCGTTTCTCCGCTTCCTTGTGGGTCTTTCAAGAGTGATACTGGTGAGTGGTGTGCCACCCAATTAGTACTTATATATATTATATTTTCTTGTGGATATTAATTATTTCACCTCGAGGGAGATAATCTCTTCTCTCTCAAAAGTCGACCGAGAGCTCCTCTCTTACTCATCGAGTTTACTTACACGTGTACTCGCACGCGTGTAACCATACCACCTTTGGTGTATTACTTCCTTTCCCGAGGAAGCTTTTAAACGTCATTTCACTTGTATATACATTCGGCCACCTTGTTACACATGGATACTCGTTCCATGTTGGAGATTTTGCAACAACGATCCGTCAACGCTAATTATTCGCCTGTTCGAATTGTGGTGGACCACATGATACTTGTTTATGTGCTCAAAACAATGGCTATTATGGGGAGGGATATGCTTATAATGGAACCAATAACCCTAATTTTCAACCTAACCTTCAAATGGACTACACTTGTAATGACTATATGGGATATTCCGGTTTTTCATCACAATCTTCACCATCATTTCATGATCAAACCTTTAATGAGCCATACCAAAACCAAGGATTTTCCAATCATGAGGGTTTTGAAAATAATGATAATTTTCAAGGCTATAATCAAGAAACCTTTCATAATCAAGGATTTTCAAATAATGAAGGCTTGCAAAATGATGAGAATTTTCAATGCTATATTCAAGATACTTTTCAAAATTAAGGATTTTCACATTATGAGGGTTTTCAAAATAAAGGGAATTTTCAAGGTTATAATCAAGAGACATTTCATAATCAAGACTCTTTTCAAACCTATAATCCACCTATTTATGGAAATCCACCTCCACCCTATTCTTCGACTTACATGTGCGTGTTTTATGGAAAAGAACCCCATTATGGTTATGATTGTCGACCAAATGATCCGCCTTCTTATGCTCCTAATGCTCTCCATGAGTTTTATTCTCTAATCAAGCATGACGGAAGAAACCTGGAATATATTTCAAAGTCTCTTAATCGTAGGAGAGAAACGATCCTTGAGGAAATGAGAGAAGAGTCTCGGTGGTTAAGGGAGGAAATTAAGTCTCTTGAAGATGATGTAAGGAACAAGCGGTTTAATAACAAGAAAATTGGTGATATGTATAGTAAATCGGTTAACAATTCCTCTCGGTTCCACAAGGAAAAATTAAATGATTTAATCTTTAAGATTGATACAAAGGAAGAAGAAGAATATCTTGCTACTCGTGCTCGTAGGCCTTATCCATTCTTCTATGAAGATGATGACGAACCTTCGATTTGTATGACACTTAATGATGACACACCTTCATCACCTTTACCTCACATGGAACACACCGACTCTTTAACCATGGGGGACGAGCCTCTTAACACTAATACAAACACCGATTCAGAAGAATTAACCGCCTCTAGTGTTGAGAACCTTATCCCAATCCAAAGAGAGCTTGAGGGTGTTTCTAGTGAACCATGTGATGAGTTTTGTATTGATACCTCTTCTCCTCACAATCGCATTGAGATTTCATCACACGTTGACCTTCATGCTACTACTAGTGATTTGGTGACTTTGATATTGATGTATTGTTTAAAGAAAGGGATCATGATATTGAGGAAGAGTTTTTACAAGACTTGCCACAAATAGAGGATGATGATTGTGATTCTAGTGAGGCATCTTATGATATATCATCTGATGACTTTTCATGTCAAGATGACCTTCCTAATTTAGATGAAGATGTTGCTCCTATAGAAGAAGTGGAAGATGTTCATATTTGTGAGGTTTTATCAAACATTGATCTTCTTATCTCCTCGATTGAAGCATTGAATGAACACCATAATGATGAGTCCATAGAAGAAGAACCTTTCATTGATATTTCTTCACCGGTTTTTGAGGTTGCACCTATTGATTTTCATGATTATATCATCCCTTTGAGTGATTCTCTCATTAATACACCTTCTTTTGAGCCTTCTATTCCCATCCTTCCACCCTTGAAGTTGGTTATTGATGAAGATCCTATACTCTTAGAGATTGATCATTTTTCACCTAAGGCAACTTTCAAACTCAAAACCTTTGATATGTATTCGTTTATGGAAATTGATGCCACCATAGAGGCTTATCTTGCTAATACTGATTTAGAGGTCGATGATAGTGATTCTAATTAGGCAGAGGATATTCGTCTTATTGAGAACATGCTTTTTGGGAACATAGAGCCTACACCTCCTTCACAAGACACTATTAATCTTGATCCTCCTTTCACTATGCCTTTTATGGAAGATTCCACACCTTTTGATGATAATGAGGAGCACCACATGGATATACTTGTTATGAATGTTTTGATTTCTACACCTTCATTGTCTCATGATGCTTTGAAATCTAAGGGGGAATCTCATATGGTTGATACGAGTTCATCTTCTTATTTTCCCATAAAGGGAAAGGTTTTTGATCCTGGAATACGTATATTTGAGACACCTTGGTTTTCATCTACACCACTTAAGAGTGAGATTTCGATTGATATGGGCTTCTTATATGAGCTTACTTTGGTGATGCTACCTACTTTAGAGTTGTTCACATGTAGAGATGGGAACTATGTATTTGATCCTGGTGTGATTCCTATATGAGAGATTTTCTATGTTGGACAAACTTGAGACACGTTGGACCGTTCCATTTATCGAGACGGATATTGTAAATCTTATAGTAAATGGCAACGTGTTAAGTTTGAGTGTATCATGTGAGATGAGCTTTAAAGCGAATATCCTTTATTCTCGATGATTGTTCCCCCGACAACCTAATTCGGTGTCGAGTCGAGCTAGCGACTTAGGGTTAAAAACTCAAGTATTGTATAACTAGGCTAGAAAATGTAGAATAGATTAAAATAGTTTAGGTTTAATCAAAAGGGTGTTATAGTATAGTTGAAGTGGAGTGGTGGCCTTTCTTCGTCTTTTGGTGTTTGTTTCAAGGGTTGCTCTCTCTCATTTCATTCTTGGAGCTTCTGGAGGAGGCCCATGTATCTGGTTCACTTTGATAAGTTTTTACTATTGTGATATTCAACACTTGTGCTTAAAATGAATTCACTTTAGTTGTCTCTTCCTTAGCTCGAGTTAAACAAAGTAATTAATAAGTGTGTAAACACTTATCCTTTTGCCACTAAAATCAAGGAAAAACAAGACCAAATCATGTGTTTTTTATCATAAATGTCGGAATTACGCGTGGTTTTGTGTTTTTGTGTTTAAATAGGTACAAATGATCAAAAGAAGAGAAAACACGGGATTTCACGGTCAAATATCGAAGAAAAGTCAAGAAAGAGTCAAAGACGAGATCAAAAGACCAAAAGTGTGCCAAGATCACGGAAACCGGCTAAGTCAACTTAAATTTGAAGAAAATGATCGAGAAAGCCAAAATTGAGCTCGACCTTAGCGGATTAAATCTATTTGAAGTTATTGGGCCAAGTGGGCCCCACACAAACTTATTGGGCCTGAAAACCCAATAGTGGAGATAACTAAGTTGATTTTTACCAAAAAGCCCAATAAGCCCATAACCTTAATTAAATAGACGGAAGGAGTAGAATAATTGGGCCAGGCCCAGTTTTTAATAATAATAAACGGAAGGAGTAATTGTGGAACGGAAGAAGTGAAATTTATTTCATTTGCTGGTCAAAACACACGGTTTCAATACTTTTAAATAAAACAATCATCCTACCCCCACTCCTCCCCCCCACACGTGTCAACCCATTTCACCCTCACCCACATTCGGTTTTAATAATCCTTTTACCCACTCCCCTCATTCTCACTTTTCTCTCCCATCATACACAGCCTCCTCCATTATTACCCTAACCCTAATTCAACCACATAAAAATTACCAATGAAAAAGGGGGCTTTTACCATTTTGGGTTATATCACACCCAAATAAATTAAATCCCCCATAGAAATCGCAGCTCCACCCAACTGTGGTCCTCCCTCTACCTACGTGGCATCAATTGAGTGGCCAAAACACATCACCATCCTTCATTACACCAATCATCTAAAGCCACCTCAGCAATAAAGAAGCACAAAACTAACACAACTTGCCACCTTGGCAATCCGTGGCTACAAGGAAGATTCTCCACCGTTTGATCAAGCAAGAGAGAGAGAGAATGAAGATTAAAGGCTGTGATTTCACTCCGTGTTCACCAAGGAAGACTAGAAGGTTCGGGGATCCTTATAAAAACCCCCTCTCTCACATGTAATTGGGAAGCTTTTCTTTATTTTTAATTTCAGTTTTTTTTTAATTAAAATTAGGAGTAGGGTTTAGATTAGTTTTAATTTCAGCAAATTAGTTTTAGTTTAATATTGTAATTTCAATTTTCCAGTCTTGTAATTTGATTTTTTTAAATTAATGAAAAGTAAATTCCATTTAAATTCTGTCTCGTTTTTAATTTCGTGCAATTTTAATTTTATTTAATCTGCTTTGATTTTTTTTTTAATCTTACTGTTCGAAAGTTATTATCAGTAAAAAAAAAAAAAAAAAAAAAAACATAATAATATGAAACTGGATCGAGAAATCTGTTCGAGGCTTGTTTGTTCGAGTGGATCGAACGGATGATGATGATGATGTTTCGGTGGTGTTGATGCGGTTTGTTAAGACGGCTCAGCGCCTCGTCTTCGTCACAACGGTTTTCGACAATAGGTTCTTAATCTTCCTTTTAATTTTTATGTTGAATGTTTATTTAGTTTTATGTTCCTGCTTAATGTTTATTTAATTGGATCTGCTTGGTTATATTTACGGTTTGGATTGTGGTCTGCTTATAAATTTTAGGATTAAGTATTTGTTTGGTTTTTCTAAGTTGTTTGGATCTGCTTATTTGTCTAGGCTTAGCTATAGATTATTTTGGTAAATTGTTTTTAAGTTTATTTAGTTTTAAGTTTCTATTAAATCTGCTTGTTTGTTTTTAGTTATATCTGTCTTTTTTGCTTCTTCGGAAATCTGTTCGTTCAATTTGGTCTTCTTCTTAGTTTAATTTACTTTTTTAGTCTGCTTATTCTCATTTATATGCTTATTGTGGTCATTGTCGTATGCTTATGTCATTTTTAACTGCTTGTCTGTTATAGCTTAATTGCTTTTTCTTGATAATCTGTTCATTTTTCGTTTAGACTTGATTTTCGGTTGCAGCTTATTTGCTTATTTGGGCTTTTCGGCTTATCTGCTTGTTTACTTTTTATCTGCTCATGCTTATTTGTCTGCTTTGCTTATTTTTGATATACTGTTAAAATTCAACAGACACAATTTGTCTGTGTGTTTTAAATTAGTCCACAAAAAAAGTCAGAAATAAAATATTAGCAAAAACTTTGGTCTGGGCGGGAATCGAAACCCTGACCTCTCGTTCATTAACCAGCGCCCCACCCAGTAGGCTAGCTCTCTTTTTGTGTTTATCTTTCTAGCTTTAAATTAATATAGGAGTAAATTTAGTGGCAGTTTTATTTAGGAGTTTAATTAAGTTTTAAGTTTATTTAAAAAGTATTTAAATAGTTTCTTAGATTCAGTTTTTATAAAAATAATAAAAAAAGATAAAAAAATATTTTAATTTTATTTACTTTAGGAATTTCAAATTAATTTTCGATTTAGTTTTGTTTTAAAATAGTTTTTATAAAATTTCATTTTAAAAGTTCTTTTTAGTTTCGAATTAATTAGTTTTTAAGATTGGTTTTATTTTAAAATAGATTTCATTTAAAGTTTTTTATTAGATTAATTTTAAATTAGATTAGTTTTATTTGTTTCATTAGTTTTTAAATTTAAATAGATAAAGATACAAAAATACGTTTTACCAAGAACAAATAAGTCGATACGTTAAATTGAAAATCAATTCGAGTGAGTCGAGGAACGATAAATAGAATATAAAAAGGGTAAACAAAATCTCAGTTTCAAAATGGCGCCGCTGCCGCTTCGCTCGTACGATTGACGATTTTTCGTGCAGACGTTTGGATTTTGGGATCCGTTCATTCTTTGAACGTTAATTTTCTTGCACAAAAAAAATCAAAAATACAAAAAAATCAAAAACATAAAATTACAAAAAAAAAAAAAAAAAAATTAAAAAATCACAAAAGCAATTTCTTTCCTAAGATTTGCAACAAAAAAAAATTAAAAAATCCAAAAGTAATACTTTTTCCTAAAAGTATTACACCAAAAATATTACGTATTAGTGTTAATTTTTTTTATTTCGATTTCTTTTGTTTTTCTTGTGATTATATATTTTTCTAGAAAATACAAAAAGATTTTTCTTTTATTATAATATATTACGTAGCTTAATAATCATTGTTATTTTCGATTTCTTTCGACACTACCATGGATAATCGTCCGATTTGGGAAATCTTGCAAGAAGAGCGTTATAAGATTATGTCCGAGGAGTGTTCGACTTGTGGTGGGCCTCATGCTTATTTTAATTGTGACAAAACTTATGAGGAGGTTTATAATAATGAGGAAAGTATGTGTTATGATACTAATACTTATTTTGGCTCCCCTAGTTTTCCTACAAATAGTGACCCACCATAATATGATCAACGGTTTTATGGGGAATTTCAAAATCAAGGGTTTTCAAATAATGAAGGTTTTCCAAATGACGGCAATTTTCAAAACTTTAATCAAATGGACATGCACAACCCTCAAATGGACTTGATTCTACAAAAATTGACCGAACATGAGAAAATCATGGAAGAAATGCAAGAATCTACTCGACAAATGCAAGAGTCCACCGATAGGAAATTCATGCTCATTTTAGAAACCTATCAAGATCAATTTGATATTGAGCCGTCTTTGAGTGATGATATTGAGGCTAACACCACTACTAGTAGTGATGTTCCCACTGTGGATCCTTCCATCTCTCCGCCAATAAAGGAGAGACAAGGCCCGGAGATTATCATGAGTTTTACTCACCCTCCGGTGTTGACACCCACGGATACTATTAGCTCACCTATTGAGGAAATTCCCGAGATTATTCTTGAGCCTCCATTACACATTGAAGACCCCACAAGTTGTCCTACACCTAAGGAGTTTGTAGATAGGGACGAGTTATCTTGTGATTCCGACTACATTTTTAATTATTCCTCGGGATCGGATGAGGATGATTCGCCTATTTTACAAAGACCGACTTTTGAAAACCATGATACTAATGATTTATCGGATTCTTTACTCCTTAGTGATGACTTTTATACCCCAAGTATCGAGAAATTCCATCACGAGGATGCTTTTTATGATCCCGTGTTATTGGATTTCTCGCATGAGCTTAATTGTGATCATGATATTGATGAGAAGGCAAATGGTATTTTAAAACTTGATATTGATATTGATTTTAAGAACTCGGATTTTGACAAATTCACATTTGCCTCTTCGCCAATTACTTTTGATTCTACTATCGATTCTCATCCAATTCTCGAGGAGTTACCTAATAAACACTCCTCTAATGAGAATTACGTTTACCACATTCGTGAGGATTTATCTTATCAACAAATCCCACAAATGAATGATGGTTTCGTACTTGATCGTGATCTTTTCGAGAGAATTTCTAAAATCCTCAATGAAGGGAACGACAAACCTTTGTTTGACGAGCCTATCTATGATGAAGAAATCGAAGAGATTCACGTTCATGAGGATGAATGCTTTGACCCGGGAGGTGACATTGACCATTCTTTGATTAATACATTTAGGGCTTTACCCACCCCACCTCCCGTGGATCACGACCTCACATACTTCTCGTATGTTGAGCGGACTTTTCTCCCTTTCATGACTTATCCTCCTGCCTCTCATTTATTATGTTCATCCGGGACCGAGGATAAGATTTTTGATCCCGGTATAACATTCGAGGCTTCCCCATGGACCATTTAATTCGGGGTCGAGTCAGGCTCGTGACTCGGTTAACAAAAACAAGCGCTTCTCGGGAGGCAACCCGATTATCTATCTTTTATTTATTTTTTACAATAAGTGTAGGGGAGCCGTGTAGGTTGTTTGTTTATGTGTTGTGTTGTGATTGTGTAGGTACTTGTGCTTTGATGATCCACTTTTGGTACTTTTGACGAGACCCGTGTTCCCGTGTTACCCGTGTACCCGGTTCCTTCGATAAGTTTTTGCTATTGTGATTCAATCTTGTATATAAATAATTGTAATCACTTTAGTTATCCTTTCCTTAGCTCGATTTAAACAACGTACTCAATGTCCTAAGTGTAGGGGAGTTTATTCGCCCACATGCTTAAACATTGAGGACAATGTTTATGTTAAGTGTAGGGGGGCCTTCTATCGAATTTTAGTGGCCTTTTCCATGAATTTGACCCCATTTTAACCGGAAAATTTTTAAAAATTTTCAACGTTTTTCAAATTTTTGATCTATTTTGGCCTTGTAGTATTTTCTTTCCTTTTATTTTCGCATCGTACTTATATTTCCATTTCAAAAATAAAGTCAAAAATAAAATAAATAAATAAAATGGTTTTAACAAGTTTAGATGTCTTTGATATATTAGGCCCGTCGTGAATATTTTGACTCAACCCGAGTTTACTTATCTAAGTTTACTCTAGCTAGTATCCTTAACCATATGGACCTTAATTGGTTTATTAGGCTAAGCATCCACGAGTCTCATTCCTTGAGATTTTAAATTGTGGAGAACGAGAGATGATAGAGTTAATTATAAGTTCGGTATTCTTTCATTAACTTATGTGAGTTAGTTATGAGCTTTTTCTCCCATCACTTGTTAATAAATATATTTGCAATAAATAAGGTTGTACGATTTAAAAGGTTACTTAGCTTCTAGCACAAGATCGTTTAAAAGTTGCTCGGTATTAATTAGAGTTCATAGCCAAGGCATAACTTATTGAAACGGGACGCGAAGATTGGCTTATCCAAAAAGGCCCTAACAAGGCATGAGGATACCCGAGTCCAAAAAGGCCCTCACAAGGCATGAGGATTCACTTTTTGCTAAAGATCCTAAGATGATGTAAAGATCATTAATCCAAATCAATATGAAGGATCAAGACACACGACGAGAAGCAATTACTCCCCTAAAGATCATGGAGAAGTCTATCCAAAAAGACCCTAACAAGGTATGAGGATAAATAGATCCAAGTCCGAAAAGGAGGCGGATCGTTGTATATCAAAATCCTAAATAAAGAAGAGGATAAATGAAGAAGTCGTGGTCAACGTTTGAAACATCTTTCACTCCTTATAAAGATGTATACCAAAATGAAGAGAAGACCATAATTTCAAGATCGTCTCTCAAGATTTGAAGTTTGAAGTACAAGCCAAATATCGGTCCGAGAAAGGTCTCAAATCGTGAAACGAGTTATGCCAAGATATGAACTTTATGAGGTTTCGAGAAGCCGTTTTAAAAGATTTTGTCCTTTAGCTAACTATTGATTAAATCATCCCACTTTATTTTCGGCCCTAATAAATTATCGAAATAAGTCAAAAATGCATCCTTGTGATCATTCAAGACAAAAATAAAATACAAGAGATACACCATAGGAATAAGGGGGTCTAAGTGATTAACTAAACCACATGAGTAAGTGTTAGTTGTGCTAACTTGTAATAACAATAATCTCGTTTTTGAGCTTGGTATGGGGAACGTGAAACTTGAGGGTGATTTATATTCATGACACCAAAGCCCTAATTCAAGTCTTAGATTTCTTTACGAGTTTTTTTTTTCCATCGAATAATTTCCAAGTTATCATTTTAACTTTTGTCTCTTTCTTAAGTTTTTTATCTTTCCGTAGTAGTAGTAATAATTAATAAAGGCCGAGATGGATTGATTATGAGGAAAATGTAACTTATGCTTTAAAATAATGCATTGCATGGGGTCATTGCAATGGTCAAGTGTAGGGGATTTAATAAGTGTGTAAACACTTATCCTTTTGCCACTAAAATCAAGGAAAAACAAGACCAAATCATGTGTTTTTTATCATAAATGTCGGAATTACGCGTGGTTTTGTGTTTTTGTGTTTAAATAGGTACAAATGATCAAAAGAAGAGAAAACACGGGATTTCACGGTCAAATATCGAAGAAAAGTCAAGAAAGAGTCAAAGACGAGATCAAAAGACCAAAAGTGTGCCAAGATCACGGAAACCGGCTAAGTCAACTTAAATTTGAAGAAAATGATCGAGAAAGCCAAAATTGAGCTCGACCTTAGCGGATTAAATCTATTTGAAGTTATTGGGCCAAGTGGGTCCCACACAAACTTATTGGGCCTGAAAACCCAATAGTGGAGATAACTAAGTTGATTTTTACCAAAAAGCCCAATAAGCCCATAACCTTAATTAAATAGACGGAAGGAGTAGAATAATTGGGCCAGGTCCAGTTTTTAATAATAATAAACGGAAGGAGTAATTGTGGAACGGAAGAAGTGAAATTTATTTCATTTGCTGGTCAAAACACACGGTTTCAATACTTTTAAATAAAACAATCATCCTACCCCCACTCCTCTCCCCCACACGTGTCAACCCATTTCACCCTCACCCACATTCGGTTTTAATAATCCTTTTACCCACTCCCCTCATTCTCACTTTTCTCTCCCATCATACACAGCCTCCTCCATTATTACCCTAACCCTAATTCACCCACATAAAAATTACCCATGAAAAAGGGGGCTTTTACCATTTTGGGTTAATTCACACCCAAATAAATTAAATCCCCCATAGAAATCGCAGCTCCACCCAACTGTGGTCCTCCCTCTACCTACGTGGCATCAATTGAGTGGCCAAAACACATCACCATCCTTCATTACACCAATCATCTAAAGCCACCTCAGCAATAAAGAAGCACAAAACTAACACAACTTGCCACCTTGGCAATCCGTGGCTACAAGGAAGATTCTCCACCGTTTGATCAAGCAAGAGAGAGAGAGAATGAAGATTAAAGGCTGTGATTTCACTCCGTGTTCACCAAGGAAGACTAGAAGGTTCGGGGATCCTTATAAAAACCCCCTCTCTCACATGTAATTGGGAAGCTTTTCTTTATTTTTAATTTCAGTTTTTTTAATTAAAATTAGGAGTAGGGTTTAGATTAGTTTTAATTTCAGCAAATTAGTTTTAGTTTAATATTGTAATTTCAATTTTCCAGTCTTGTAATTTGATTTTTTTAAATTAATGAAAAGTAAATTCCATTTAAATTCTGTCTCGTTTTTAATTTCGTGCAATTTTAATTTTATTTAATCTGCTTTGATTTTTTTTTTAATCTTACTGTTCGAAAGTTATTATCAGTAAAAAAAAAAAAAAAAAAAAAAAAAAAAAACATAATAATATGAAACTGGATCGAGAAATCTGTTCGAGGCTTGTTTGTTCGAGTGGATCGAACGGATGATGATGATGATGTTTCGGTGGTGTTGATGCGGTTTGTTAAGACGGCTCAGCGCCTCGTCTTCGTCACAAAGGTTTTCGACAATAGGTTCTTAATCTTCCTTTTAATTTTTATGTTGAATGTTTATTTAGTTTTATGTTCCTGCTTAATGTTTATTTAATTGGATCTGCTTGGTTATATTTACGGTTTGGATTGTGGTCTGCTTATAAATTTTAGGATTAAGTATTTGTTTGGTTTTTCTAAGTTGTTTGGATCTGCTTATTTGTCTAGGCTTAGCTATAGATTATTTTGGTAAATTGTTTTTAAGTTTATTTAGTTTTAAGTTTCTATTAAATCTGCTTGTTTGTTTTTAGTTATATCTGTCTTTTTTGCTTCTTCGAAAATCTGTTCGTTCAATTTGGTCTTCTTCTTAGTTTAATTTACTTTTTTAGTCTGCTTATTCTCATTTATATGCTTATTGTGGTCATTGTCGTATGCTTATGTCATTTTTAACTGCTTGTCTGTTATAGCTTAATTGCTTTTTCTTGATAATTTGTTCATTTTTCGTTTAGACTTGATTTTCGGTTGCAGCTTATTTGCTTATTTGGGCTTTTCGGCTTATCTGCTTGTTTACTTTTTATCTGCTCATGCTTATTTGTCTGCTTTGCTTATTTTTGATAAACTGTTAAAATTCAACAGACACAATTTGTCTGTGTGTTTTAAATTAGTCCACAAAAAAAGTCAGAAATAAAATATTAGCAAAAACTTTGGTCTGGGTGGGAATCGAAACCCTGACCTCTCGTTCATTAACCAGCGCCCCACCCAGTAGGCTAGCTCTCTTTTTGTGTTTATCTTTCTAGCTTTAAATTAATATAGGAGTAAATTTAGTGGCAGTTTTATTTAGGAGTTTAATTAAGTTTTAAGTTTATTTAAAAAGTATTTAAATAGTTTCTTAGATTCAGTTTTTATAAAAATAATAAAAAAAGATAAAAAAATATTTTAATTTTATTTACTTTAGGAATTTCAAATTAATTTTCGATTTAGTTTTGTTTTAAAATAGTTTTTATAAAATTTCATTTTAAAAGTTCTTTTTAGTTTCGAATTAATTAGTTTTTAAGATTGGTTTTATTTTAAAATAGATTTCATTTAAAGTTTTTTATTAGATTAATTTTAAATTAGATTAGTTTTATTTGTTTCATTAGTTTTTAAATTTAAATAGATAAAGATACAAAAATACGTTTTACCAAGAACAAATAAGTCGATACGTTAAATTGAAAATCAATTCGAGTGAGTCGAGGAACGATAAATAGAATATAAAAAGGGTAAACAAAATCTCAGTTTCAGTAATCAATGTCATAAGTGTATGGGAGTTTACTCCAATACTCTTAAACATTGAGGACAATGTTTATCTTAAGTGTAGGGGAGACTTCTATCGAAGTGACCTTGCCTAGACCATTGCCTTGACTTCATGATAATTGGAGAAATTATTTTTTCAAACATTTTTCAAATTTTTGATCTACTTTGGCCACCAAAAATATGCATTCATAATTTTCGCATTAAACATTTTTCATTTGCATAACGCATTTGCATTGTATATAATCTTCTTTTAACTTTCATCAAAATATATAAAAAGGAAAAAATAATAAAGGATATGGTTTAAGAAGTTTAGATATCTTTGACATATTAGGCCTGCCATGAATACTTTGACTCAACATGAGTTTGCTTATCCAAGAATTCTCTAGCTAGTATCCTTAACCATGTAGACCTTAATTGGTTTATTAGGCTAAGCATCCACTAGTCTAATTATTTGAGATTCTAAATTGAGGAGAACAAGAGATGATAGAGTTTGAAGTAAGTGTAAAGGGATAGATAAACCTCATATAAATTAATTGTGGATTTTATATCCCCTTTCGTAACCTTTACTTTCTTGTCAACGCGTGTATATATGTTAATAATTAATCAAGAACGGTTTTAATTGGTTTATAGTCTCTTATGCATTTTTGACTAATCATTCGTGGTTGGTATAAGTACGTCTTAAGATTCTAAGTTAGAACGTTTTATGTGTACTAAACGTATGTCATGCTTAATACTTAGCGGGTGTTTTTCCTTTTATTCTTTGCAATTTTCTTTGTGAGGAATAAAGAAAAATAAGAGCGGCTTATGAAAAAAATGAGTGGCTAGAAAAAAAAGAAAAAGAAAAAAATAATTATATAAGACTCCCAAAAGGGGCAGTGAATTGTTAATTATAGTAGCTATTGAATTCAAATATTACTCTCACAAGGGTTTTGGGGATTTAATAGTTGCTCCAATCCAATATTACCTTGACGGGTTGCGGGATTGAAGATCCAAAGTCCCAAAAAGGCGGAGGATATAAATTATTGCGTGAGTTTTATTTTTCTTTCCTTAGCAACTATGTAGCTACTTATTAATGCATGACATAAGGATCTTACACATAAGGCGAATGACTTATTACTTTTGAGTTGGACTTATATCAATTATGGGCGGTTTTTCCAGTAATGGATAAGATGGTTACTTAGGATTAAAACTGTGCTTCCTTATTTTGAGATTTTACGTTTCTTATATTTGAAACTTTAAATAATGACAAATTTGCTCTCAATCAATTTGCTCAAATAATAACCGGTCTTAGTGGCATAATAAGTGGGGGTATAAGAGTAACACAATTAATCTATATGAATGATTTGATGCACTTTACTTATGGAAAACAATGATCTTGTTTTTAAGCTTGGTATGGGGAAAGTGAAACTTGAGCATGATAAGTGTTCATGGTACCAAAGCCCTAATTAAAGTTCTTGATTTCTTTATGAGTTTTTTACATCAAAACAATTTTAAGTAAAATCCAAAAATATATAAATAGAATTGTTTTCCTTGCATTGCATTGTAAATATTCAAAATCATTCATCATGTAGCATAGTATAGTTTATTAAATCATAAAATGGCCAAGGTGGACTAATTATGAGAAAAGCGTACTCAAGAGATTTGAAATACTACATTGCATGAGGCCATGGAAATGGTCAAGTGGAGGGGAGTTGATAAGTGTGAAAACACTCATCAATAATGACCCAAAAACCAATAAAAACACAGCCAAATACATTATATTTAACTGTAAAATATCAGAATTACATGGGTATTTGTGTTTTTGCGTTTTTAGGTAAACAAGATGCATTTTTAAGCAAACATGCATTTTCAAGGATTTATTTGACAAAAGACGAAGAAAAAGATGAAAGATGCTTCAAGGACCTTACTTTCCAAAATTACAAAGAAGGAGGACTTAAGTTGCAATTTCTACAAAAACAAAGGATGAAACAGAAATTGACTTAGAAGATTTAAATACATTTGACACAAGATGGAAGTGAAAGGACCAAAAAGAAATCAAATGGAAAGTTTATTAAACTTGGTCAAAGGACCAAGTCAAGACTCATTCATTCAAATACGTCTCATCTTCATCAAACAAATAGAGAGAGAAAAAGTTATAACATTCGGTTTTATCACTTTCTCCACCATAAACCTTCAAGTTCAATCCATGAAAATTCTACAAGGATTCATACAAATCTTCAAACAGCAAAAGTGCTCCTCTTTATCTCCTCTACAAGAAGATATTATTTAATTTGATCAAGAGTCAAGAACGAAGAAACCCCCAATCTGGGGATGTGAAGAACCCTAATTAATAAACCTCGTATTTACACGTGGAAGAAAAGGATTGGATGGCACACGTCACACTCCTCCTCTCAGTGGCCTATAAATACCAAAGAAGCCCCTCATTTGAAGGTGGTTAGCTTAGGAGTAGATTTACACATAGTTAGTTTAGTAATTAGTTAGTTTAATCTTATTTAAATTTTCTTGTTAAACTTTTGTAACCAATTAGTTAAGTTTTTGTAACCGAATGATTTTCTTTTCACCATTAATGAAACTCTACTTTAAATCTTCAAGCTTTCTTTGGTTTTCTTTAAGTTCTGCATCTTTACTAGTGCTACTGTTCACGATAATTGGTAAGGTGTTACTGTTCATTTAGTGGATTGATTGATCTTGGTATGGTGTTAAGAATCTGTTACTCGTTTCAGTTTACTTTGATATAATCTCAGTTTTGGTGATTTAATTAGTTACATTCAGTTTAAGTTTGTTAAACCGATAACTGTCATCTCCATTAACGAAAAGTTCAATATTACTGATTTCCCATTCATACTACTGTCCTTATGCTCTACTTTTACTCATAAGCTCTCAAAAGCTTAATTCTAGCTTCTTATTATGTCTTTATTACTTGCGTAGATTATATGTTTTCAAGAGTTGGATTTTTAGACGTTTCTTGCAAGTCATACAATTAGGCAGAAGATCAAGTAGTTTTACAAGTTAATTTTGTTGAGAAAAGTTAGTTGAGTTCAGATACTGTTCAGTTGAGATTAGTTGTAACAATTTTTTTTCTTTCTTTGATCTTAACGTTGTGTTCATAAGCTTTCTGTTCCAGAGCTTCATTACTCTAAATTCAATTAAAAACCGACACCAGCTTATGGTGAAAAGCTTATCAAAAGCTTTTTACTTTCATCTTAAGTCTGCAATTGTTCAGTTCAGACAACGATGTTTGGAGTTGCTGTCAGACAAGTTTTTACAGCCGATGCTCTCGGTTTACATTAGCAGATAGATTAGTAAATATGCCAGCTCACTGCTGCGCTTAGTCTTCAACGGATGCTTCGATTAAAGGTCAAGCATACTTTAGTTTTCTGCTCGTTCGTAGTCTAATCTGCAATTGATTTTCTTAGTGCAATCTCGTTTGCTATGTGTCTGTTATTAAGTTTAGTTATTGGTTATTTGTTTTGTGATTTTATTCACAATTTAGATCTTCCAATTTTCTGAATTTGTTTCATAACGGGTGTTTGGGATAGTGAAACTCTTTGTGATATCTCATTTGTCTTAAGGTTCATTCTGTTAGAACAGGTCAGTTGGCGAGAAGTATGTTTAGAGTCATTTACATTGAACTATAGATGATATTTTCTAGACTTTGTGAGCACTTAAAATCATCACAGTTGGATAGAGATGTATTTACTTGCCTTAGTTTGTAGAATCATTAAGATCTTACATAGGAAAAATTAGGGATACAAGTTACTTGATTTTGGATCTCTAGGAAGTAGTGATTTACTGATTTGTAGCACTCACGTCATTAGCTTAGTAAAAGAAGCTAAAAAATCAATGCATAAGAAGTTCAGTAAAGAAAGAAATGAGCCAGAGGTTTATTCTGATTTTCATATACATTAGTTTCTAAGGTGTCCAGTTTTAGCCCTTCATAGTTATATACTAGTTTGCATATACAGTCCAGATTCGTTAGTTAGATTCATCGTTAGACCCTTCTGTTAGAGATTATTTGCGAGCTTAGACCTTTTATTGCATTTTTATCCATTGGACTGAATATTTATTTTTGGGCTTTTTATAGTTTTTTTTACTTGGGCTGTGTAGCTCGTTTTTGGTGTTTAGGATTTGTTCACTTTAATATAGTTGCAATTTGAGAGTTATTTGACATCTTATTTTCATAAAGATTGTGTTAGTTTTACAAAAATAATAGTTTTTTTTACTATTTTCATATTAGTTAGTTTGTTTTTCTTTTTCCTATATTGTAGTTTAGAATTTGTAATTTGCATTTGTAGATTAAAATTGCATTTTACGATTTTACATATTTTGTACATTAAATGTGGTATTTGCAATATGTTGTAGAATAGTAAGTATACGTAGGTAATATAGTATAATTTTACATTTTTACATGTTTTGTGTGCAAGTAGCTTAAAAACCAATCAAGCTTTTATAACCAAAAACAATAAAGTCAAACTTGAAAAGTTAAATCAATTCGATAAGACCGAGAGACAACTACACTAAAAAAAAATATTAGTCTCCGTGCTGGCGATAACAATTTATTCTTCCAATCTTACAAACGGGTCTGAACTCTATCAACAAGCTTCCGACAATCTTTTATAATTAGTCTAGACGAGACCAAAGGAACACCCAAGTATTTTACTGGTAGATGACCTTCTTCAAATGGCAACACCTGAAGTATAGAACGTTTAACATGATTCAAATCATTACAAAAATACGATGTGTTCTTCGAAAGGCTAGGAATCAGCCCGAAGCATGCTTAAACTCATCAAGAGCCTCGCTTATAACCGTAGCCGATCTTACATCACCATGTGAGAATAAAAACAAATCATCAACAAAGCAAAGATTAACCAAGAAGTATCGATGGTAAGTAAATGTGTCAGCATTCCTAACCCTTCATTTAAGCATTCACGTTAAGATCTCCATAATAAGAGTGAACAAATAGGGAGATAATGGATCACATTGACGAAGACCTCTCCTACACTTAAAATAGCCATGTAGAGACCCATTGATACTAATCGAGAAAAAAGATGTAGTCACACATTCCATAATCAAAGCCACCATACGATTATGAAAACCAAAGCCAATTAGAACCTCCCGAAGGAAATTCCAGTCCACCATATCATAAGCTTTCTGAATATTCAACTGTAGTGAATTAAAAAAAGAAAAAAAGAAAAAAAGAAAAAAAGAAAAAAAGAAAAAAGAAAAAAGAAAAATGTAGTACTGTAGCAGTAGTATTTCCAAGAAGGCAAGGAGCACACTTTTTTTCTTTTTAGTGTCCCACCCACACCCACTCTCTCGCATGGGGATTTTATGTCATTAGATTAGGTTAAAAAGGCTAAAACTACAAGAAAAAGTTGTTAAAATCTCGACTAGATTAGTAGGCTGTAATAAACAGTAACTTTCAATATTTTTACTAGTTTAAATGGATGAGATTTTCTGGATATAAAGATAGATAATTTTTTTTACATAAGTGGTGAATTGGCCATACAATGGAATGTTAAAAATGAGCAAGATATGGCCAAAACACTTTTGTGATACTAATCTGTCTGGTCTGTTTTGGACGAATTATTAAAAATACTTATATGCTGTTTGAGCAGTTTAAACATTCAACGAGGAACACCACAGTCCAAATGATAATTGTGCATCAGTTCTTGCGTTAATAAAATATTATCAGCAATATGACGACCCAAGACAAACGCAGATTGATTTAAACTAACTAGATCTTTTAAGCTGTCCTTAATCCGATTAGCAAGTATCTTAATAATGCATTTGAATAGAACATTACAACACGATTTAAGACGGTAGTCATTAATCCTGTTAGGAACATGTACCTTAGGGACAAGGGCAATGATAGTATGATTCCCCTCCTTTAGAAGTTTACCATTAAAAAAAAATTCACGAACTGCATCAGTGATGTCATTAGCTATAATATCCCACAACTCCTTGAATAAGGTAGTCATAGACCTATCCGGCCCTGGCGATTTCTCGTTACCGATGGCAAACATCGTATGTTTAACCTCCTGCATAGCAACATCCCTAGTCATATCCAAAGCCACCGCCTCAGATAGCCGAGTTTGAATCAGGCTCACTGAGTTGAAGCCACCCGTTTCACTAACACCCCTAGAAACCTTCATAATGATCCACAAAAGCCTTAGCCACCTGATCATTTTCGCATACAGTCTCGTCCAAACGAGTAACCGCATCAATATGACTTCAACTAATCCTACTCTTTACATCCTTATGAAAATAAGCAGAGTTCGTGCCCCTTCCTTAAGCCAAGTAATTTTGGCTTTTTGCTTCAAAAAATGTTCTTCCATTAGCAATACCTCATTAAAACAGCTTACAGCCGTCGCTTCTAATTCCCTCAAGTCACCATTATTAGGGTCATTGTCCATAGCAACCCGAAGTTTATCAAGTTCCTCTCGTAACCTCGTAACATTGACATGAATGTTACCTTTATCAATCAACAGTTTCTGTAATAGTTTCCTCATTTTTTTAAGTTTCTGTATGACCTTGAACATAAAAAACCCGCTAAACTGCCTCGACCAACCCTCCATGACTACCTCCTTAAACCAAGCATTCTGAATCAACACATTGAAAAACTTGAAAAGTCTTGGTTTCGGTTTAGTAATAGTGGGAATATTAAGAACAGCAGGAGCATGGTGTGAAATGCGAAAGGGCTTAAAATTGGCACGAAACCCCCACAAATGAAGTTCCAAACTTCAAATCAGCCATAAAACGATCAATTTTTCCAAAATAACCCGTCCTTACCCTGAGGTTTCTGATTCTATGTAAAGTGTAAACTAGCATGCTAAACATCAGCCACTTGGAGATACTTGGACCCTTTTGTATGTCCTCTTTTACATTTTTATATCTTTTGATAAATCTACTTATGTAATTGCTTATAGCTTATTCTGGGGCTTTTTTGGTTCTTAGTTGTTTATTTCATCTTTGCTTTGCTTATTTAGCTTTAGTGTCTTCTATGTTTGTGCTTATTCTATCTTTTCCTAGGTTTAATTAGAGTATCACTAGGATTAAGGAGTGTTTAAATTTGCTATTTATGTGTTAACCATTTAGATATAGGTTTCAATTCTTTTTATTTGCTTATTTAGGTAGTAAATAGCTTAGCTCTATCTTTTTTTTATCATAAATCACAAAAACAAAAAAAATAAGTAGTTCTTAGTTTTATTCATATTTTTACCATTGTTTTAGTTCTTAGATTTATTGGTTATCAAATAATTGTTTGAACTGTTTTTTTATTAGGCTTATAATCTCTTGTTGGAAGTTGTTTTGAGGTTATAAGTTTTGGTCATAGAATTAAAATCAGTTCTACTTCAAATTGAGTAGTCACTTGGTCAATTTTGACCTAGTTTGGTGTCAAATCTTTGCAGCATAATTAGAGTTAGTTTAAGTTGATTTTAGACATTGAAATTCGGTGTGCAATTAGTTAAGATACTCTATTATGCTGTTTTGAGGTTTTTAAAGATTTAGAGCTTATCTCAATAAGCTACCTTGTTCTGAATTTGGCCTAAAAATAAGTTTAGATCACTACCACTGTTTCAATTGTTCATCCTTGTTCTTTGTTTGATTTATTTGAAAAATAGTTAACTAAGTGTTTCTGTGTGTTTTTGCATTTTTTGATCTTATTATCTACTTAATATTAAGCCAAACCTAATATTAAGCTTCTATCCAAAAAAGCAAATAAAAAATCATTGAGTAAAAAGGAAACATGATTTCAACCTGAGACCTTCTCGAATCCAACACCTTACACACATAACACAATACCGGTACGCCCTTGGGACTTTTTCATTATATCTTTCATTCCTTTTCCTTTTAACTATTTTCTTCTTTTACTTTTAATATAAGCTGTTATAGCTCGTAGATTATATTTTAGCTTTTTGAGACGTACACTACTTAAGCCACTTAGCCAAAATCCTTTTTCCCACCTTATTATCATTTGTGCCAAGTTTCAGCTAAATTGGTTGCCTATTTTCTTAAAACGATTAATTCGTCTTATTATAAATATGCTTATTTCAATTTTAAGCTTATTTCCTAATCTTATTACTTATTTCTTGTTTCGGTAGTTCTTATAATAACATTTCAAGCTTCCTTGTCAAATTTCACAACATACGGTCGTATTTTTATGAAACATGACTATTTTGTCTTATTAGGTTCTCTATTTGAATTAATTCTAATTATACAAACATTATTGGCACTTATTCTCGTTGATGGATTTTATTTTGTCTTCCTGATTTGTTTTGGCATATTTAATATACCATGCGACTCCACTCTCTTTTTGACAAGTGTCTAGTGGGTGCGACTGATATGACAAATTCATAGACCATATATCTTTTTGTAAACTGGTTTGAGTGTTTGTTATATTTAGCAAGTGGGACCCGTTATAATTAATAGGATATAGGCTTATTTTCAATAGAAAATGGTTGGAAGTTTATCTTAATCAACTCTCGACTAAATAGATAAAAAATATGTATATTTATTATTTTATTTTATTTTACCAAAAATGTGATAAATACTTTTTTTCCATGGAAAATATGACATTTTTTGTAGATCTAGTTAAGTTAACTACACCTTAACCCATTTCATCTCACCTACTTCTTTCAATTTTATACTCTCACAAGACCACTTCATCCCACCTAAATATTTCATTATTATCATCACTTTCACTATATTACACAAAACCAAAAACCATCTGGAACCCTACTTCATATTTCAATACCATCTAGAACCCAAGAATAAAAAAGCTTACATAAAACACTGATGACAACATTGCGTCTAATGGGGTCTGGTTCGGATTCTGAGTATGAGACTAAGGTGAAGGTTAGCTCTAAGGTATTGTTAAAAGAGAAATGTCACCGCTTAAGCATTGAATAGATTTACATAAGGTGAGACAACTTACCCGCAGAAAAATGGCTAAATTAGCAGGTAAAAGCTTTGAGAAAGAAAAGGTTACTGATAATATAGTAAAGGAGGAAGTAGTAGCTGATATTGTTGTTGGTGGTAATTTTTCACTTTTTACTGAAAAGGTGGTTGTTCTGATGGTTAGTGTTGTTGATGATGTTACATAAGATGAGCAGGATACCATAGATACTATTGTGGATGAAGTTGATAATGAAATGGATTTGTCGAGCTATGAAATGGATTGGTCGGGCCTTATAATGGATATTATGGTGGATAGTGATATGGATTACGATATTGTTGTTAGATAATGTTGGCATGAGTGACGCTACTAGACACGAAGTTGGTGTTCTTGCTATAGATGGAGGAATCCATTAAGGTAAAATTGTACCTATGTTGTTGGATTTTATGTCATAGAGGTTTGTATATTGTTGTAAAGTTGTATAGTTTGTGTTTAATGTTGAAGGAAATATGGAAAATAAGTTGAACAAGGTCACACCAACTGGGCAGTTGGTTCCAACTCGCAGTAGTAAAAGAATCAAGAACCAAAAGGCAAAGGATGCAGTGCAGCCGATCACACTTGAAGGTGATTTTGGTATATTTGTTATGTTAATTTTATGTAATCGTTAATTGTTATAAACGTTTTATGAGTAATAATATAGGTAACATGGAAAATAAATTGTCCGATTTCCAACAAGGTGGAAATATGGGAGGTAAGAATTTTATTCCAACACGATGTAGCATAAGGATACAAAATCAAAAGATGAGCAAACACGGATCCAACATCTGAGTGGTCAAAACCAAAAGCTATAACATGATTTCCAACATTGTGCATTGTTCTTTTTTGGGTAAAGGGGAATTCCCTGGTAAATATATTAATCACCCAAGCCAATATAGTACAATGGAATGCTACTGAAGTATCGCATTAACCTCAAGCACACACGCTTGAATTACAAACAGAATTATGCAACAAACCCTACAATACTACATAATGTAATACACCTATAGGGAAAAACCAACAAAGAGTGCACAAAGTAAACTGATTCACTACGAACCAACTTTCAAAATGGATCTGGGAAGCTTCCATGTACATATAATCTTTACAACATTTTGAGAACGTCTCCAATAGCTCGACATCAATTTGAACCGGACTGAATCAATAATAGCATCAACCACTTGTTGACACGTTCTCTCCCGCTTGTTGAACAACCGATTATTTCATTCCTGCCAAATGACATAAGAGGCAGCCGCAACAACAATCTTAGCAAAAAACTCCGGCACGTCTTCTTCTTAGCCATCGGACGGATATCATTCAGAATATCATCAATCTTAGCACAAGACCGACGAAGACCCGCATTCAAAGAAAAGTGTTCATGGGAATCCCATTGAGTCTTACATAACGGACAAACAGCTATAGTTTGATCTACATGGTCCCAGCTGCGCTAAAAATCCTGGGTCTTTAACCGTCTCCTAACAACGAGCCATAAATGTACTGCATGTTGCGGAATATAGCTATAAATGAACCAAATTGCATTATTTTGGGTATGCGTATGTTGTGCACAATAACGCTATAATGGAACTTACGGAGTGAGCAGCTAACATGCCATTTAATGTGCCCAAATTTTGCTCGATAACTTGGGCATTTCTTGTAAGGCTTTAATAATCTAGGTCTCAAGTGCAAAGGTGTGCTATTAAATGCCAATTATGTATGGCATGTTTTGTTAATAGTTGGCCAATGTAAGATAACTGTTTTATTGTGTGACACCCCGGGTCGGGTCGAAGGCAGCGAAAACAATATTTGGATGTCACAGGGGTGGATCGATAACAAATAGTACATAGAGCATAAGATAAAAGGATTATCCAACATATATTACATGAACAGTATTACAAATTGTTATAAAAATGTCTTAATAAAATAAAAATAGATTGTTTGTTTTTCCCAAGTAGAAACCCCCGATGAGTCCTACAATGCAGTCTATTATGATGCTTGAGTCCATGCACACACCACTTACTTGCTTCATTTTCCTAAGAAAACATGCTTAGAGGGTCAACATAAAGTTGGTGAATTTACAAGTTTAATAAAATAAGTTTGGACAGTAAATGATCACAGTAGTAGCAATGCACAAAGCATTTATACTAAAAGGTAATTACATTCCCTACTGCCCAAAACTGAGCCTTAACTCCATGGTTCTCAACAGATGAGGACCCCGTTGCCTTAAAAAAAGGCTCCCAATTCCAGTTCCAACATGGTATACATCTATTGCCAGGCCAAGGCACATTGAGCGCTACTCACCTAGATGGGGATCGTCAATCCCAAATAGATCTATTTATAACATTCGGGCAAATTGCAATAATTTTAACAATTTCTACAATAGGCAATCGTAATCAAGGTTTATACAGTTCCGTTTATGTCCATAAAATAAGTTGCATGTTTTCTCCCACATAGAGGAAAAATTTATCAATATTTTGTGTGGGGCCGTAAACTCACCTTAGAGTTTGTAATAGCTGTGCAATAAAAGAAATCCATGTAATGCTCACGTCACAAACTCTAAGGTGAGTTTATACAATTTTTAGACAGTTTATTAATGCTACAATGTTTATTTAATTTACTGTAGTACAAGTATTAATAATTTCCAATTAAATTTGTTATCAAATTTCCTATTTAAGTAAAAAATGTTTTACTTACAATTTTTTTATAAGTATACTTGTATTTAATTTATATATATTTATATAATTTCTATAAATTGTTTTATATAGTAAAATATAAATATTTTATTTAATTTAAAGTCCCCAAAAGTTTCCAACATTTACAAATAGTTTATAAGTTACAAGTTTATGAAATTACGGTTTTAGTCCTTATAGTTCAAGATTTATTCAAGTTTTACTAATTTAAATGGAATAAGGGTTCATGGTTTGTTTAAGTTTCGGATATGTGCAAAATTAGTCCCTCCATATTTTATAAAAGTAAACTTTCGGATCTTACACTTTTAGTACTTAGGGCTTGTAATACTTTCGGGTTATAGCAAAAGTAGTCCCTATAAATATAATTAGGTTTTATAACTTTCATTAAATGACAAGAATAGTCCCTAGGGCTTCTAAATGTTTTGACTTATTACATAAATAGTCCTTAGGGATATAAACTTATAATTTAACTTTAGGAAATTTACAAAAATGGTCCCTAGGGTTTAATATGTCCCAAATAGAATTAATGAACCCTTAAACTTTTGGATATTTACAATACTAGTCCTTGTACTTAATGTTTTATCAAAAAATGTTTCAAATGTCACAGTTTTAATCCATAAGTTTTGTTAATTTACATTTTTAATCTAAAAGTTTTTATAAGTTATATTTTTTGTTATAAAACTTTATTTAAGTATTAAAATACTGCGTGGGCTTATTAAATGTGTCAAAAGGGTTAATGGGTTATCTAATGGGCCTAAACATATTTTTAAGTCCATTAATAAACTAGGATTTGCTAAATGGGCTTACAAGGCATTAAATGGGCCTAGTGGGCTCTTATATATACACGACTATATTGTATTGGGCTTATTGGGCCTATTTAAGTTTTGGGCTATTGTTGCATGGGCTTAACTAGTCCATTAATTATACTTAACCATTTATATGGAATCTACGGATTTTGACAAGCTCCTTAGTGGTTTATAAAAATTAAGTCAAGATCTCAAAAATAAAGAGTAAAACCCACGGTATGTTTTATTTGGTGTGTTTTAAATAAGATCCATGTTAGTTATAGGTTTGCATGTGAGTCATAAGCTTTAAAATAAGCTTATAACCCACGGCTATATTTATTTATAGTATAAGAAAATAAGTCCAAGCTTGTTATATGTTTGCATGTAAGTTTAAAAGTCCCCTAATGATATCTAGGTTGTTTTCAAGTTTATAAGTCAACCATAAGTTCACTAGGAACTATATAGCCCACGGCTATATTAAATCTTGGTGTTCTAAAATGAGGTTTAAGCTTGTTATAAGTTTACAATTAATTCACAAAGTCCAAAAATAAGATCTAGACTTATTACAAGTTTATAAGTTCATCACAAGTTCAAAATGAACTTATGTAGCCCGCGGCTATATTATTTTCCATGTGTTTTCATTATGAGATCTATGTTTATTACATGATTGAAAGTTAATTTAAAGTCTAAACATAAGATCTAGGTTTATCATAAGCTTGCATGTTCATCAAAAATCCAACCATAAGGGTTATAGCCCACGGTTATAATTAAATACATAAAATGTTTTTATGATTCTTATTAAGTCATTATACATAGATAACCACATGTTCCTTTATTAAAACCTTGTTACACAAATCTTTGGTGTGTACAAAGATAAGCCGTGACCTTTAAGGTCATGGTTCTTCTAGTTTTTGAGTTTATACAAGATTACTCATGAAATTAATGTTTACAAGTTAACCAAAAATTCAAAAGTAGGACCTATAGCTCACGGCTATAAATAAGTCCATATAATGGTTTTTATGATTTTTACCAAGTTTAATATAAGTAAATAATCATATGTTTCTTACCAAATAATTTTTATACATGTCTTATGACATATCAAAAATATGTCGTGACCTATATAGGTCATGGTTTCACAAATCTTGATTTTTCAACAAGTTTTTCATATGTATTTATCACGTGAATGATTATGCATGCAAGGAAAATATAAGTAAATGAAGAAAAGTAAGATTAGTGATACCTTCTAGTTAATGTTGCCAAGGAAAGATAAAGAGGACTAAGTAGATTAGTGATTCAATCTTAAAGATGATGAAACCCTAAAACAAATCCAAGCCGTGACCTAGATTAGTTCGACTAGGGTTTATCTTGGTTGTATTGAGTATAAAGTTGGTATAGATGATACTAAATGATTAGTAGTTATGAGAATGAAGGCAACATGAAGTGAAGTTAAGGTGTTCTTGGATGTATCTTGGGTGAATATCCGAATGATTGAGAGAGATAGAGATTGAGAGAAAGTTTAGATTTGTTTTGCATGTGAAGTGAATGTGTTGATGTGTGTGTTTCGACTTAAAGAGGAGAAAGGGAAGGAATAATGTCTCCTTGGTAAGACAATTCTTTCCAAGTGTAGTGTGCCCTTGGTAAACCCAAGGCATCCCTTTGATCTTCCCTATCTTAGTCGTGTGAAGATAGGCAAAAGGAAGGCATGGTTGTGCCAAGTGTAGTGCCTTGAGTTGTGGGAGTTAAGCAAGGAGGGTATCATGGTCATTCCAACCTTTTTAATTGAGTTTATGCATGCATGTATGATGTATATACACGGTTAGAACATATATGGAGTAGTAGTGTTTTTAAATTTTGTTAAGTATTGTGTATAAACATATGTCTAGGCATTATTATTATTATTTGTCAAAGTATAATTACAAAGTATGTGTCATGTAATTATCTAAAAAAATGAGAGTATATAAGTATACACAAAGCATGTTCACATATTTCATTGAAATATAATACATGAGAAAATGTTATAGAATTATTGGGTACAAAGTTATTATAATTTATAATGGTACAATCATGGATTTTACAGCACAACCCCGTTATTTTAGCTTTTTCCTCAAAGCTAATAAGAAATTTGTCATTGGTTAAGTGAATAGATGTTATAGATCTAAAAGTTCATCTTAGACATGCTCAGAAACGAATGGTGAAGGCAATGAAAAGAGATATTTATCTGGATCGCACTATACATCCGATTGAGCAGTATTTGAATGCTGCTATTATTACGAATGGGCTCACGAGGGCTTTTTCAACGGGGGTCATGGTCACATTTTTTCAAAATCTGGGAGAAGACCAATGGTGTTGTGGCTTTGGTTAGGAGTGAAAATCCATTGCAAATGGTTTCTGATATGAGGAGGACACGTCAGCATGTTTTATATGCTGGGAAAGCTGGAGATGTATGATACTCGCATCCTTCTCACTGGGGAAAGATATGTTATATCTCTACACCCGATGGTGAAAATTGTGGGTTGGTAAAAAAATTTTAGCTGGTATCGCTCTTGTGTCAACAACTATACGCGAAAGACTTTCTGATATACTTCTAGCCTGTGGAATGCAAACATTAGTTTGGCACTGAGTCTTCACTCAGAGGAATGGTTAAGATTATTGTTCATGGTGATTGGGTAAGAAGTTGCAAAGAATCTGCTTCATTTGTGGTTGGGCTGGGCATAAGATGCGTAGAAAATAAACACCTCAAATGGTGGAAACAAAAGAAGATGCAAAGAATAAAGAAGTGCACCTCTTGTGGGATGCGAAAAGGGTCGTGCATCCACTGTTAGTGGTTCAAAATTTGCACAAATTTTGACTTCTAAAAGAAGGAAGTCATTCATTTCAAGGCTTGTTGGATGATGGTATTGTCGAACTAATTGGACCCGAAAAGGAAGAGGATTGTCCAAAAGTAGAGGACATCCAACATATCTTTTTGGGGGATGTCAAACACAACCCTACAAAGTACACCCATTGTGAGTTGGACATGTCTTTTAGATTTAGGTTTGCCTTAGATGACGAACATAACCCTACAAAATACACCCATTGTGAGTTGGACATGTCTTTTAGGTTTAGGTTTGCCTTGGATGACAAACATAACCCTACAAAATACACTCATTGTGAGTTAGACATGTCTTTTAGGTTTAGG